>BMAV01017410.1:0-47935 GCA_019973955.1 Trichonephila inaurata madagascariensis | reverse complement strand
CGGACAAAAGCGCGCGAGATAACTTTTTTTTCTTTTTTAAATTGTAACGGTAAGTGGTAAATAACAGTGGAGTGGCGACCAATTTATGGTTGAAAATAATTTTAAATTAACCCTCATGCCTTCCAAGCGATGAACATCTAAAGAATATATGTTGTTTCAAAATGATTGGGATCTTGACTATTTCGTAGTGAGGAAAACAAAAAAACGCTGATCAACAATTTGTTTTATTTGTCGTGGAAAAGTTGTATACTCATGTCCAAATTAAGGTCACAAATATGCTTTTCGTCAAAATTTTAAAATGCCTCCAGTAAAACTAGTAGAATTTGCATTTTAATATATTTTGAAGAACGGGTACTACAATATCAACCTTCAGTTTAGGAAGAAATGTCGTTTAGTGTTATTTTTTGCAGAACACACACTACAGGATTGTGAGACCGTTCGAGCATAAGGGAATTTTGCCTCCACTTTTGTGAACATTGCATTGTGTGACTTCTCATAATCGTTTAAATGATTTCTTGAGATGGAGAGCAATTGGCAGACATGAAGATGGCCAGTCTCAAGCGGAAGTGGTTTGATGATTACAAATGTCTGCGAAAGTGGTCTTTCGGTTATGGAATCGATTCCAAACAAGTGGTACTGTCACCAGGAGGATCGGCCAAGGTCATCACAGACCATCGACATCTGCACAGGATCGCTATTTGGCACTAAGCACTCGATGACACAGGCAAACAGCTCCTCAGCTTGCTCGTGACCTTGCTGCTGTGTGTAGAAGAAAAAATTCGAGGAAAACAATCAACAGCCGTCTTGCAAAGACTGTCCTTTATGCCCGGCGTCCACTCTGGCGCTACCCTTTGACTGCATCCAGCAGAAAAGACCGGATATCGTGAAGCTGAAAACATCAGTCGTGGACATCAAGAGAATGGGGGCGTGTTCTTTTCAGTGATGAGTTGAAATGTACCAGACAAAATGATTCTCGTCGAGTCTTCACTGGGAGAGGAAACGTGGAGCCCGCTTTCATCCCTCATACAGAACAAATACGACAGATTAACGTCGCACTGTTCATCTACACGAGGGCTTTCGGCGACGGACCACGTAATTTTGAACCATGGTCATCATGGACGACATCTGAGCTGGCATCCCCCTCCAGATTTGGTGGCAAAGGAATCCTTGTGTGTGGTAGCATATTGTTGGGCAGCTTTTACCACTGACGTTTTTGATGTGGGTCATCAACCCAACTCTATAGGGATGAATGGGGAAGCTTTTGAGGTTTTTCTCGGTGCTATGGGCCCGGACTACATTTTTATGAGCGATAATGCCTGTTCTACACAGAACTCACATTGTTGATGAATTTCATAAAGGAGTGGATATATGCCGTATGGATTGACCCTCGAGGTCTCTGGATCATAATGTTATTGAATATGTTTGGGATGGTCTAGCAAAAGCCATTTTTGAGTATAGCTCCCCCTTCCAAGATCCCCCAGGAATTAAAAGTCCCTCTTTTGGAAAAATGTGCTTTGTTGCCACAAATAATTATTAGCACCCTCATAAATAGTACAACAGCTCGTTTTGAGGATTGTATAGCAATTCACAGTGCTCACACTCCAAATTAGACAGAATTTGCCCGAGGTAAATGCTTTATCACTGATTCATGATTTTGTACTTTTTGATATATGACTTGTGTCTTAATTCACTATTAAAATCTTTTCCATATTGTTATGTTACTGTATTCTCCCTTTCTGACACTATAATAAGCGTCTGTGCCAAACTTCATTGCAATACAGTAAATAGTTTATCAGTTTCAACAAATTTTATATTTGTGACCTTAATTTTGGAACATGAGTGTATTCAAAAAATTAATTTTTAGCCCGTCACTGCACCTTTAAACACAAATCTTTCAACGGCTTTTTTTTTTTTGAGGATCTCTCAAGACGGAGATAAATTAGCTTTCTTAAAAAAAAAAAACATTTGTAACAGCAACAAAATATTTGAGGGGACTTGGGAAAAGGAATAAATTTTAAAGGGTAAAATAAGATCCGAAGTTATGAGTTTTAATATTGTGAGCAATTTTTCGCATCTGAAATGACCTTGATCTTATAGCGTCCCCCCCCCCATTGATCCTCATATTACAGACCGCGTGAAATAGTTGTCCTATGCATGGGGCCCGTCGGAAAAAAGGTTGAGTACCACTGGTTTAAAGTATCCGACTACAATCAAAACACAAAGTTAGTTTCTTTTTAAAGCTTATTTTCACAGTTTCTTCCCTGTATAAATTTAAAATCAATTTTTTGTTGTATTTGGTTGGCAGTAATTTTAGACTCACAATTCGGCGCTTGCGGTTGGAAAACTTTTTGGATTTAGAAATAATATTAAAGTTTTGCAGAATTTTCAACATATTAAAAAATTGTAAAAGTCCAGTTGAACATAAATGTTCCTGAAATTATTTGGGTTCTGCTTCAAGTATGGAACCGGTTGTTGCGTATAGGATATTAAGCATTCTTGTATCACAATGTCTTGGAAATATGCTGATTTCTTATGGTGACGGTGATTTCCAAGGGTAACTTGCGGTTGAAGATGTTTATGGATTTGGGTTCCCAAAAAACTTTCCACCTAAATCAACACCAAGAAAAACAAGAATAAAAAAATTTATTTTTGTAACATTTGAAAGTTTGTTTTTTTTTGACTTCTGTGAAATGTGGTTCCCCCAGAATCAGTAGCCGAGAGCCCCATTGTTGAGATCACCGATTCCACACGCCTCGGGATCGTTTAAAGAGACTTTGGGTGGGGTTTTTGGGGAAGAACAAGTAGCTTCTACACGGCCAAAAATTGGCGGGTGTGGCGCTGGGGTGAAATCTGGGTCAATCGTTGAGCAACCATGGACCACATGTTTTGTATCGGTGAAAAATCCGGAGAGCCGGCCAGGGGAACCTTAATCTGGGATTGACGAAGAACCGGAAAACGTGCCGCGTGTGGTGTGCATTACCCTGTTGAAATATGGCTGTGGCCCAAACCCCCCGAAAGAAGGGGACAACTGGCTCCAACACCTCGGGGATGGGAGGCGGGTGTTTAAAGTACCGTCAATGCGTACTAGAGGAGTGCGAGAGTGATATCCAATACCGCCCCATACCATAATACCCGGTGCAGAACCAGTGTGGCGGTGCGGTGTTCAGCATCCTCTCTCCACGGTGTCTCCAGACTCAAATCCGCCCATCGTGGTGTTGCAGATAGATGCGTCATTCGTCAGTAAAGACAACTTCATTCCCTTCTGCCGCCCACATCCTTCTTTTATCGCACCATTGGCGGCGGAGACGTCTGTTGTTCTGCGTCAAGGGTAGACCAAGAAATGAACATCTTGCGCACAGACCATTCTGCTGTAAACGGCGTCGAATGTTACGCGCATACACTGAATAATGCGTTACAGACTCAATGTGCTGCGCTATGGTTCGTGATGTGACTGAGCGATCTGTCACTGCCCTGCGCACAATTTGCCTGTCCTCACGTGAAGTGGTGCATTGTGGTAGATGCGATCGACCACTTCGGTCCGTCGTACTCTCCTGCATCCAACAGTGACATATCCGCATTACAGTTGTTTGGTTTCGTCCAACACGACTACCGATTTTCCTGAAAGATAATCCACAATATCGGTAGGCCACTATCCTTCCTCTGTCGAACTCGGATACTTGATCAAAAGCTGATCGCGGTTTTCCTCGAGACATTGTGACGGGCTCACGCGTCTTTTCTGTAACATAACCTCTGGGTTCTTTGACGGCCAAGATTAGTGGCAAATCTTTTCCAACCCAAATCCAAGAAGTGAAATGCAGTGTAGATGCAAATAAGATAGTCTTTAAAAGAACAGAAGTTTTAGTAAGCGATGGCAATTTAGAGAAACTTTTGTTTGGAAAAGATAGAAGTGTAGTGTGACGGCCTACCCAAGATTCACGGATATCTAGCCATTACTACAAGGTGCATACTATTGCACGCGAGCCCAACAGCCTATCTGAAGGTGATTGAACCGTTGCGGAATTCAAGGTAGGACAGATTATTTGAAATCAGTATTCATAATATTATTAGGATTGAAAGTAGGTGGATAATATAATTATTTAGATAAGTGATCCAATTGCGCGATTTACTTAGCTACGGCTACGTATTTTGGTTTATTCTCACTTAATATAAGTTTGTTCAATATATTAGAAATTTAAGTTAAACTCTTAATAAAGTCATATTAAGAAATCTAAAATGTCGATTCATTTCGAGAACCCCACACCTCTAATTCACGCTGAAAACCCAAGATATGGTCGACAAAGATCGACCATATCGCAACATAACTCATAATTTTTTGAAAAAACCACAAGTAAAACACAATGGCTGAACTTGAAATCGTCGAAATCTCAAGGCCTTAAATAGAGCTTTGAGGTGGCGCCGCAGGCGCGTGTGATGTGTGTCTGCGCTTAAATTCTAATCATTTGCATATCTAATGCATGTTGTAAATTTCATATTATTTGCATGCTTCCTTCAGGGTGTTGCATTTACGGTGGCCAGCAGTGTATTATATCAAATGACACATCCAAAAAAAAGTGAGTAACCGGCTTCGAAATTTTTTTTTTAAAAAAACTAATGAATTCTTTAATAGACATAATTCCAAACTGCTTAGTTGTAATGTAAGTTCTGATATAAGAAATTGAGATTGTGTCTGCAATATTTTTCAAAAAATGGTAGTCTTTTACACATGTTGTTCAAAATTAGTCCAGAGCTTTAACACTTTTTGTGCATTAGATATTTTCCTGCATCAATAAAAAAAGTTTGTAGGAGAGTTTTAAGGCTCTTAAACATTTAGACACCAAAAGGTTATTCGTTTATCGAGCAAGTAAGAGATTGTCTGAGACCAACAGCGTTTCGGATCGTGGTAGTACGCTCCCGGTAAGAATAACCACTCTCGTCAAAGTAATCAGGGAGAAAAAATTCGTCCAAATTCTTGTCGAAAGAAAGCTTTTCTTGTTAAACAGATGAACATGTCAAAAAGAACAATGTGTCACTTAGTAAGCGAAGACCTTAGACTAAGAGGTTATGTAAGAGCAACTGGCCATTTTCTTGCAAAATAAAGTGCCAAAGGTACCTTAAGGTATCCGACTACATTCGGAACCGTGACTTTTCAAATGCATATAAATGGATAATATTTATAATATTTAGTGTCACTTATAGATTAGAAAATGTATATAAAATTGTTGTAAAAATAGTATTACAAAGAAAAATTATTTAAGTACAATATTTTTGACAAAATGAATTTAAAAATGACCCATTTTCAAAATATTCTCTTGTGAAAAATGCTTCAATAATAATAATATTTTGCCGTATATAACTCAGACCCTATACAGAGGCTCAACAAAAAAATTTTTTTGAAATATATAATTTAGAAGGGGGTTTATCCATGTTTACGACAACAGAGGGGAGAAATTTTAAGAAAAAAACGATAATTATTTCAATGGGTTGTAACCTAAAAAATAATGTGAATTTTCAAAAATCATTGTTGAGCCTCTGTACAAAGGTCTGAGCTATATACAGGCAAAATATTAATTATAATAGAAGCATTTTTAACAAAAGGAGAACATTTTGAAAAAAGGTTATTCTAAGTTATTTTTTTGCCGAAATAGTGTATTTAAATAATTTTTTTGTCAAAGTGTCCTTAAAACAATTTTATACATGTATTCTAATCTAAATGACACTAAATATCATGAAAATTATCCATTTATGCGCCTTTTTGAAATCACGGTTCCGAACGTACCTAAAGGTATGATTTTATAAAATCATGATTTTTTTAAAAAATTGACATTTTTTTTAATGATTTTGTTTTATAGGTTATCTTACTAGCTTTATAAAAATACCAATTTTTTTTTTTTATTTTCCATTCACTAGAACAAAAACTACAAGTGTTTTAGTAAAAGCGGATGCCATAACTTTACATAAGATGTCAAACTTTAAAATGCGTTTTACTCGAAGTGTGTTTTTTTTTTTAAAGCTCAAACGGGGACAGCGATTGCTCAAAAAGTTTTTAAAAATAATTTGCTGAAATTTTTTGTGTGTGTTCTATATAACAGTAGAAATGTTTTAATCTTCAGATTTATCAATCACTTTTATTACAAAATTTACAGTTTTTTATGTGAATATGATCATTGTTTTCTTAAGCAATTTCATATAACAACTAAGATAAAGTGCTCTAGTTTTTGTAAAAATTAAAATCTCTTATCCTGAAGGTCATTTCGAAAAGAACAGCAAAGTAATACATCACAAAATTGAGAATTTGTACAGAGCGGGCCCGTTTATGTAATTTTTGTCAATTTTACCCATTTGTTTTATTTTCTTCTTGATTAGCTTTTTTAAAATGTACCAAATAAATCTAAAATTCAAAAATTCCATTTTTAAAAAGTTGTCAAGTAGTCGGATACCTTACAGCGTGGTTCCCAAACTATTTTTGGTCATGGAACCCCAAATTTGTTGAATTTAGCGAACCTGATATTTTTTAATTAACGACTTTTCAAAATTTAAATCTGATATTAAATGAAACAGTATTATTTTGGTATTTCAAACTTTATTAAGTTAAGGAAAACTGAAAAGCAAAATACAATTCATCAAAAAAAATAATTAATAAAAATGAAAAACTAAACTAAAATAAACGGAAATAAAGTTCATGCGTTGCAAAATTATCAATGCTGTTAAAATATTCCCCCGTGGTTGTTAATGTCACACTTTCACATAAAAAATCTTCAATTTTTATAAAATATACAAGAAACAAAAATTGCTATATCCAGCAACTTCTGTAGACTCATGTAGTTGAAATACATAAGCTTTATACGCCTGTCACCGTGAAATAAGTTCTATGTTTTAGATTAAAAAAACTCTGCTTTTATTATGGCTTTCAAGTTTTCTTTTTAAAAAAGAAATATCTTTGCCTGTTGGATGATTTTTTTCCAAATGCCTCAGTAGTTTTGCTGGTGCTAAGGAGCTGTTTCTCAGTATTTTGTAGCAAAGCAAACAAACCGGATCTGGAGCCTCCTCGTCTCATCAGTACTAGTAAATCCAAACGACAAGTAACTAGTATCATATTTACGTTTTTTCGTTGATACCACCTGTCCAAAATTGGTAGAGTTGGAAGATGTGGCTGTAGCTGTACGGAATGGGAAGTTGATGGCATTGCGGGTTCCAGAATGCCTGTAACTAAAGATTTCGCGATTTCTGCATTACTACAAAAACATTAGTTTTCTTTAACTACCCATTTTCTAACCAACGATCCATTATAAAGGCAATTTTTATGTTTTAGATATTATGGTATTTCTTTTGATATGTAAACTTTGCTTACGATCAGAATAACAGTTGCCGTTAATAATACAAGGACACAATAGCATTGGCGCAAATGGATGGTTAACCGATTTGGTTTACAAGCAAACTTCCGGGTATCCTTCCGCACATGTATTTCTACCAGAAATGGTGTGAAAAGGCCTCCTTTTTGCTTAGATTTTTTCAATAATCCACAGTTTCTTAAAATTTTTTTTTGTATATTACTTTTATTATTATTTTGTGCTTTTCCATCTAATCGATGCTGTTTAAGAATATGCAACGCAGACAAGTCAGTGATTATGATAAAAACAAATAAAAACGTGCTTTGCATGGATTAACTGGTGCGGTTGTAAGAAGTTAAGGGACATAGACAACCGTCAAAGCAGTAACCCGGAAAAGAAGTTTGAAATATGTCACTATGGTCATCTATCGGTAGGACCGAAAGTTTGATCCCGGTTAAACATACATACACCGGTGTCTTGCACAAAAACAGTTACATAAATTTTGGGGGTCGATTGTAAACTTTCCGAAAAAAATGTGAATATATTAAGCACCATTCTTCTTATTATTTCTTTTAATCAAATAAAATTTGTCACGCGGAACCCCTAAATTTTTTCGTGGAACCCACTTTCGGAACCATTGCCTTAAGGTATCCGACTAAGTTCGGAGTCGTGATTTTGCAAAAGTATATAAATGGATATATTATGATATTTAGTATCACTTAGATTAGAAAATGTATATAAAATTGTTTTAAGAATAGTATTACAATAAAAAATTATTTAAGTATAATATTTTGACAAAAAATGAACATAGAATGACCCATTTTCAAAATATTCTCCCTTTGTGAAAAATGCTTCTATTATAATAATATTTTGCCTGTATATAGCTCAGACCTCTGTACAGTGACTCGACTAATTTTGAAATATATAACTTAAAAGTGGGTTTATCCATGTTTTACGACAACAGAGAGGAGAAATTTTAAGAAAAAAACGCCGATGATTATTTCAATGGGTTGTAACTCTGAAAATAATGTGAATTTTTCAAAAATCCTTGTTGAGCTTCTGTACAAAGGTCTGAGGTATATACAGGCAAAATATTATTATAATAGAATAATTTTTCACAAAAGGAGAACATTTTGAAAAAAGGTTATTCTAAGTTAATTTTTTGCCGAAATAGTGTATTTAAATAATTTTATTGTCAAAATGTGTGCCCTTAAAACAATTTTATACATGTATTCTAATCTAAGTGACACTAAATATCATGAAAGTTATCCGTTTATGTGGTTTTTTAAAATCTCGGTTCACAGAACGTAGTCGGATACCTTAAAGCAAAAGCACTTCTTCGGCGGCATGCTCATAATGACCACAGGCAAAATCTGCTTACCGAAGAATCTTTCAACCACGAGAATGACCGTGTACACACAAGGAATACCCAAGAAGCTAAGGAAGTGTTTCTCAATTTGTCACACATATTATATATATTGTTTTAGTTGTAAAATCTTATTTTTCCTTGTTCTGAACCTAAATATGCAGGGGATGATAGAACGCACCATCTGTAGTTGCAGTAATTAATAAAAACGATTTATGAGAAATAAGCTATGAGATTACGACGCGTGAGGATCTCATCCCCAGATCATCATAAAAGAGCATGAAAATGAAAGATTGTTCAAATATTATTTTATATCATTGAAAAAATACATGTTGGAATCAAACACGAATACTTATTTTCCTTAGACACTAATACATAATTAAACAAAGAGAAATCATTTATTAACGAGACAGGGGATTACTTGAATTAAAAGCATTAATAATTAGCCCACGCGAAAAGCAAATTAACTTCTGAAACTAATTAATTATTAATCACGGAATTGCAGATGTCTATCGCGTGCTGATAAATAATGATCCGACAAACAATAAACCGCCTGGACAGTAGCTTCGTAAAAACGCAAGATTATACGATCTATTATTAATTTGGGTTTGAGAAGACAATAAATCATGTGATAAGTACCTTGAAGAAGAGCGAAGGAAGTTTACTGGGGGATTTTTTTTTGTGCCCCTTTTATGTACTTTTTTTTTCGAGAATGAATTTCTGAAGGTCATTGCGCTAAAGTATTATTATAATATTAATATGCATTCAAATATTATTGATAGTTAGTAGAATATTAATTCAAAATTTTCTCTGCATCAGTTTCGCTTACCTTAGAACGACAGTTAATGTCATATTACTCGAAATATCTCAGATAAATTCATCTAATATGCGAATAAAGAGAAAAATGTTTAGAATACTCTTCTTTCTTTTTAAACGAATTATAACAAAATTTTGAACTGCGATCATTTACGCAGAGAAACTCAAGAACCATTAAATCACAAAGTCTGAAAAACTTTCAACATTAAATTTATTTTCGTAAAAATAAATAATTAAATTCTTAAACCTATATATACAGGGTGAGCACAAAAGATGGACCCGATTTTAAAAGATGTCCTGTCTCCATGACGGCGTGCATTTACTGTCAAATATTGATCTTCCATTGGTGTTGTAGCTTTTTGTCGACTTTCTCCAGGTCCTTTACAACAGTACTCGTTGTTTGGTATTCCACCATCTGGATATTACTATTCGAAACATTTAGGATTCGCGCAACTTCCGCTGTTGACATCCCACTCCAATGACTCTCCATCTCAAACCATCATCTAAACGATTGTGGGTTCATTTTAAAATAAATGTTACACAAATTTGTTTCTTATCGAAATTGCATTTTACACATCTAAACATAAGAATTTAAAGCTCTACAGCCGGGGTAGACATTAAGTCGTCGCGATCGACCGGTGAATACTCGACACATTTTTAAGGGTGACCACCTTCATAGGATCTAAGACTAGCATACTAAAATAAATATGTTTGACTGGAAAAATAAATTATTAGACTGGAGTATCGGCTCTTCACAATGCATGCAACTATGTGTAGACGACACATATTACCATTTTCAAAAAGTACACGATGACGCTTATCACGTTCTCTATGATATAGAGGGGAAAATACGATCATCGCGATGGCAATACATAGAATTTCTTTTTTCCCCACACGCCGACTAAAGGGGAAAATAAATGCTGACCAGCTCTTCCCACGATAACACGGATTGGCTACTGAAACATTACCCCCACAGCTCACGCGTCCGCGGGATTGGATTCTTGTATTGATTTAACGTTCCGCGATAGAAGGTCACCGGCAGCGAATGTATTAAGGGCATACACATCGGTTCATGGACGAAGTATATATAAAAGTATTCTAATTTAAAAAAGCTGCATTTCATTTAACATCATTCTCTTGCACTACCTACCTATGTAAACCTGCATTTTCAACAATGAATATATAATTGAGTCAACATATCATTCTTGTTTCACAGACAACCACTTGGAATCCGGAGCAAGATTAGCAGTTAGTAATTATATACCGAGATATTCAAGATTGAGGCGGACAGTATGCAGACTAAGTCTTCTACTGAGACTGGCCAGTGTTTCCTCCCTTCACCCAGGGGGAGGCACCCACTGTGCTCCCTCAGGGGAAGAATGTGGTTTTTTGAGAGTATAGAGCTGTGAGCTTCTAGGCACACCGGCGTTAGGTCGGTGGCCATTTTGATATTACCCGCGTGGGTCACTTAATTTTAAGGAAATTATTTTTTAAGTTCGTAATAAATTGTGTTGTCCTCAGAATATGTCTGTTGATGAAAGTACAACAACATCACACATAGCCACAACTTATCACATTGGCGCAGTCAGGCAGGATTCGACGCCTGAGCAGGTCAAGACATCAAAAGAAACTACGAGGTAGGGCAATCCTTTGCATCGTTTTGAGCAATTCAGCAGATTTTTTTACTAAATTTTCTGGGTTAATTAATTCATTACAGTATAATTCTGTCTAATCATGTTTCATGGAGCTAGAAAGAGGAAGAATTAATATGTGCGGATGTGGGTAGGGAGAGAAAGTAACTCCAGAAATGAAAGTGTTAGATTTTAAAAATTTAATTTTAAATAGCGAAAAGTATAAAACCAATAAAAGAGTTTATTGATGACTATTTAGATTCGATTATTGCAGATGAACATCGAAGGAAGAACAAGCGCGTGCGGATGAGAAAATCGAAGGAAGAACAAGCTCGTTTAACGGCAGAATCACCCAGCTTGGTTTGAAAACACAACTGGAAAAAGGGTAAATTAAGGAAATAATTGGGGAAAATAAATTTAGAAAGGGCAAAATTGGAAGAGTCAAAGGGATAGCAATGTGTTTGCAGCGTACAAATCCTAAAACAAGCAAACTTCAATAGAAAATTTTTATTGTAAGTGTTCGCGCATTGACTCTTCGATTCTAAAAACAAAGAGGGGTGGAATTTATTTTCCTCTTCTTTCCCCAGAACGTTCATTTAAAACCAAAATGTGCCGGGTGAATTTAAGGGAGAAATTCTTTTTAAATCTGCTAGGAGAAAAAGCCGAAAATATTTTAATTTATGTAAAAGATGAAGAAATAAGCGACTATGATAAATTAAAAAGTTTAGTTCTAAGAGAATTTGAGCCAACACCTTTAATTTGCCTTGCAAAATTTTCAAAAAAGCAGAAACGAATGCCAAATGAAACGCATGTTCAGTTTGCATCTCGTTTGTTAACAGTAAGGTCAATACCTTAATTTGAAATGTAAATGATTTTGATTCTTTAAAAGGAGTTAATTTAGCGATAAATTATATCAAACGCTAGATAATGAAACTGCCGTTCATATAAATATAAAACAGGAGCAAAATTGGACAACCAATTCAAAGAAAAGAGTGTGACATGTTTTATGCTTGCATAGGAAGATCATTTTCCGGAATTTTCACATAGAGCATGTCATAATCAAGAATGACTCAAGAAGTTTTAAATATATCCTCTAACTCGAGACGGGAGTAATAATCTCCAATTCGAAAAATAAAATTAATAACTCAAAACAAAGCGTAAAATAAAAAATAGAATGTTACATTTGCGGCGAAGGCAGAGCGGCTCGAGACTTGGCCAATAAATATTCTAAATTAAAAAAATGAGAAAAAGCTTCTCAAGTGCAATATGTACAACCGAAAGTTGACCTTGAGCCTTTAAAATATGTAACTGTTTATATTAACGGGAAAGCAATAAATTGTGTTTTGGATAGCCAGACCCCAGATTTTTATATGTAATTCCGATACCTTTTCCAGATACTTATGTAATGATGAATTCAGGAAAAAGTACTTTAAGCTCTGCATTTTGGAGAGAATATGTAGAAGCAAAAGCAAGGTGAAAACCACTATAGCTCTTGATAATAATTCTTTGAATCATCAATGGTTGCTTGGTAGCGATCACAGGTAAGTCATAAATGCTGAGGCTTTAATACCTCCCTTCTTTATATGAATCTTTGTGTTCAATAAATGACGAAAGTAATAAAAAGAAAATGAGATTTTTTGCCGAATCGGCTGATAGGGGTTCTATTACGTTTTCAAATGATGAAAATGAAGCAGAGTGCGAGAAGAATATATTTTTATGTTGAAATTGACTCAGCTAATATAAATTTTTAATTCGGATTACTAAAATGAAAGATATGAGCAGAATAATTGTGATTCTCTTGAAAAGGTTCGTGCAGAGTTAAATTAGATAAAGGAAATTTTTATTAATTGATGGGTTAATTTATCACGGGATAAAATTCTAAATAAGACCGTCATGCAATTAGTTTTACCGCGTTGCAGAATAGATAAAGCAATAAACTAGCCCATGAGTCGGTTTTGGAGGTCATATGGGGTTAAGAAAACAAAAGAGAGGGATAAAATATAATTTCTTTTTGGCCAAATATGTCTAGGGGAAATTGCTGAGTTCGTCAGACATGCAAAGGGTGTCAGCTGGAAGCGTGAAAATTGGAGATAGAGCTCCCATTACACCTATTGTCCGTCCTGAGCTTCCTTTTGAAGTTGTAAACATAGATAATGATCGGACCTATTCAGCCGCCATCTGGCAGAGGGCATAAATACGTTCTTTGTATGATGGATCAACATACACGTTGGCCTGAAACAGTACCATAGATCCTAACAGCCAAACTGCATGTGACTCTCATATTAGAAATATTCTCGAGGAATGGAATTCCGAGTATCATTGCCAGTGATCAAGGCACAAACTTCAAGTCGGCTTTAACCCAGAATTTACGAAAAGGATTGGATCTAGTCTAAGGTTTTCCTGTCACTGGATACCCTGCCAGCAACGGACTAGTTGAAAGATGGAATAAGGTATTGAAGGACATGCTTCATCGCGTTATTCGTGAAGATCCAGAAGCTGGGATCGACAATTACCTTTTTCTGTTGTTTGCACGCCACCGTGAAGTACCGGAGCTTACTACTACTGGTGTATGCACCATTTAGATTACTTTATGGCGCGAAGAAGCTCGGGGCCATTGGCGAGATTCTTAAATCATCCTGGGCAGGCGAAAATACGTCTTTCCGACGAGCATTTCCCCAGTCGGCTGCTGATTACCTTCAGGAAATGAAGATAAAAAATGGAAAAGGCTGCTGAGTGCATCCTTAACTGCTGTAAAACAAAAGGCTTATGGAATTACTTCAACAAGAGGTCATCAGTGAAGAATTTTAGCATCGGAGAACAAGTTGTTTTGCTGATGCAGATTCTAGTAATAAGATCTATGCGAGATGGACTGGACCTGGAGAGATAATTCAATACCATCCACCCCATTCATATAAAGTTAAACTGCCCGACGGAACTGTAAGACATGTTCACGTGAATAAGATCAGGAAGTATCATCCGCGTGCACTTGCAGTTGGGTTATTTTTTGAAGATGACCACGAATTCGGAGAAATCCATCCCACTCTAATTTATCGAGGTCCACATCTGAAAAGGTTCTACATGAAACCGATCTGAATCATCTGAAGGAGACTGAGAGAACAAGTGTTAGCAATTCTTCCTAAAGCACCAGACACTATTCACAGTGATGCTTGAAAATAGCCAAAGTAGGGACTCGAATTCGCTTAAAACCGGGCATTGAACGTAAAAAGCCGTTCGTATATCGCATCCCAGAGTCCTTGAAGATTACTTGATGAGCGAATGGGGAAGCTTTGCGACTTGATTTAATTGAAGAAGAATCTGACGCAGAAATAGCTATCAATTGTTTGCGTTAACAAGAAAGATGACTTTCACGACTTTGCGTTGACTTCAGGCTCTTAACTCGGAGAGTGTTTCTGATGATTTTCCTATGGAAGATACGGTGGAATATACATTCTATTGGAAGAGCCAATATCATCACAACGTTAGATCTCTTAGAGGGTATTGGGCTATACCCATGGCTGAAGACGGCAAAATCTTACATCTTTCCAATCATCGGCTTAACAGTACCGTTTCAAGGTGATGAGTTTTTTGGTTTTTGCATCTGCTACATTTCAGCGTGAAATGAACAAAAGCATTATCGTGTTATAGAGAATTTTCACGTGTAGCCTACATCGACGACATCAATCTTCTCCAAAAATTGGGAAGAACATCTTTTTCATCTGGATACTGTTTTAACAGAAACTTTCAGAGTTAAATTTCACGGTGTGAATCTAAAAAAGTGTGCAGCACGGGAAAAACTCAAATTAAATATTTGGGTCATATTATCCGGTTCTGGTAAGCATGAACCAGATCGAAAAGACTGTAGTTATCAACAGTTTACCAGTGCCTAAAACGAAGAAGGGAGCTTCGTAGTGTACTTGGACTATTACTACCGCAGATATATTCCTAAATATTCAGAACTTGTGTATCCATTGACAAACTCACCAAAAGAAATTACCTGATTTCATCCCCATGGACACGAGAAACATGATTCCTCTTTTTCATCTTCTGAAAAAAGGCGTTAGTGGAAGCACCTTCGCTGTACTCTCCAGTGCCTGATAAACCGTATACCATTCATTCAAGATGCATGTACTAAATTGGCATCGCTGCTTGCACCATCTAAAAATGTGGTGATAAGTGTTACCCAATTGCTTATGCAAACCAAAAATTAAGCAAGACTCAACAGTCATGGTCAACTATTGAACGAGGCATTTGCGATTGTGTGGATTTAAAGTTCGAAGTATGGGTATTTGGGACTGAGGTGAATTTTATACTGATCACAACCCTTTGCCTTACTTAACGAAAAGTGCCACCACAATCTGCAAGGCTACAAAGATGGGCTTTTGCACTACAAAGTTCAATGTGACAATCAAACATTGTCCTGGTGTGAAAATACCTCATGCTGATGCACTCTCCCGATTGGTGTAACAAATGTGCTTTTCAATTGTAAAAATTTTAGATTTAGTGAATAATTATTTCTTTATCTCCTTTTGTGTATCTCATTATATATTATTTGTGTGTCTATTTACATTTTTTTTCTAATGTTTCTTTTCTAATAATATTTCTTTATATTAATATTCTTTATTCTGTGAATTCATGGTACAATTTTTTTTTTATTATTATGGTATAGTGGTATATCAAAATGGTATTTCTCAATTTGTTTTGTGTAATTTCTTATATATACTTATTTTTTATTTTTATGTGTGAAATGTACTAGTTACTTGTAGCGGTAGTGTATGATATGAATGTATCTTATTTTATATGCTTTATAGTCAGATTGAGCATAGCTAGCTGACACATCAATCTTGTGTGGGGGTGTAGTGTTTCCTCCACTTTGCAGGGGTACGCTGTATACACCGGGAAGAATGTAGTTTTTTGGTATAGAGCTGTGAGCTACAGGCACCGGCGCGTTGGGTCGGTGGCCATTTGAAATATTACCCGCGTGGGTCACTTAATTTTAATTATGTTGTCATATCAGTATCAGATATATTTTTAAAGAGTAATTTTTTTTTAAATTGTAATTATGCAATAAGTGCATATTCTGTATTTATTGTTAGAATATAAATATTGTTTGAGCTTTTGGAGCTTACCCACTTACGCCACTGGGTGGACAGAACACCTTAAAAATTAGAAGTAGACCGCGCACCATGTAAGAGATCTGCCACCCTGCTCCACAGCATTGGTCTTATAACTTTGTGTTTCGCGGAACCTGGGGTTACACGAATCAAACCTAGGGTTCCCGAAATTCCCTCATTTTGAAAAAAAAATCTTCAGTCACTTATAAAAACCAATAGAAGTCCATTTAAAATGAGGAATATTGAAGAGTTTTAAGGGACAACCAATGATATTTACTGATTTCGTAAAAAGAATTCTAATGTAATAACTATGATCGAAATTGAAACAAAATGTGGCTAGAATAATTTATATTGTTATAATTTTGCTGTGGCTAGTAACAAATGAAGAAATCTACAGTCGTTAAATATTCAGTTTACATATTCTTCAAAGCTTAAAAATTAATTTTGGTGATTTGATTTATCGTACGAGCAACTAGCATAATGGTGATTTATGTGCTGTGGGGTTTTCGGCTAACTGTTTTTGTACTACTTTTATAAGCTTCACTTGTATGTAATGGAATCGCGTTAACCACTTTATATAAAAAACAAGATTATTTCGAAATTTTTGCTCCTTGTCCAGGACCGATGACAATGCAATAATTTAATAAAATTTTACATTGGCCTGATCTGGATCATCATGGGTAACGATTTCCATTTTCAGATACACATCGCATCTGGCTATTCCGAATCCCATTTCCAAATTTGGCGACTAAAAGATTAAGTTTATAGCAGTGCTGATTAACTGTAAAAAGTGTTTTAGTTTTTTAAACTGTAATTTTTGAAATAATTTTAGAAGTTTAAATACTTATATATAATGATATTTTTAATTATTACTAATAAGATACATAATTCTCAATATTTTTTATTATCAATAAAACTACATTTTAAATATTTCTGGTATGTAGAATAAATCTGGGTTTTTCATTATCATCTCTCTGCGTCGTCTTGAGGGCCCCGGTATTATCCAAATTTTTCTAATAATCAACTCACCAATCGACGCTTTTGAATCGCAGGTTCAAGTCCTGAAAGGACTCTAAACACCTCTCTGTGTAGAAACTGTGGTACTGTAAAAGAGTTTGGTACGTAACATACTTGAAGGCTTGGCACGTAGCGCACTAGATAGACAGAGAGGGCGCTGCTGTGGAACTAATTTTGCCATTGAGCAGGAAGGACGGAGGAGAGGGAAAAAACTTTGAATTATGTGCATGCAGATGACGAAGAAGATGCATGTAGTTTGTGATGGAGAAGCTCACGCGCGTCTTTTCTTTAACATAACCTCTGGGTTCTTTGGTGGTAAGATTAATGCTTGTCTTGCCAACAAAACCCAGAAGCAGAAATGTGAACAAGAAATGCAAATATGATAGCTTTTAAAAGAACAGGCTTCAGTAAGCAGGATGGCAATTTGAGGAAAGTTATGTTTGAAGCGATACCGAAAGCGTGAATTGACAGCTACTCGTGAAGTTACCTGGAAAATAAACCAGTAATACAAGGTGCATACCATTGCACACGCGCGAACGTCTCCATATAGAAATCGAATCAGCAGTTGAATTAAGGTAGGACTGATTATTTGATATTAGGACTTGTAATGTGTATTAGAAGTAAGAGTAGATTTGAAGGTAGGAGAGATAATTATGCCAAAAGAGTAAATAGGCATTAATGTGAAATTCTGAATAAAAGGCTATAACTTCAATTTGTAACTACACTTATTATTTAAGTCTAAATTTAAATGTATACGCTTCCTATAATACATATTTTTATACTCTAAATGGTTCAAACAAATACTACAATTCTGGAACGGTCTTTTGTTTTTGTTTCATCGAATTCGAAGTTATAACAGCCTTTACTTAATCCTTGAGACGGAAATCTTCATTTCCATTCATATATAACTCAAAGTCGTCTTTGTTATCTGATAAGTAATGTATCTAAAATTTAAATCATTCATTTAAAGGTTTCCAGCGTTAGTGAAACATTCAAGCTTTATAATCGTGTAGAAAGCAGGGTATTTCAATGTACTATATTCGTTTGCTCTAATGTGAGCCCATTGTATTTCTTATCCAATACTTTAGTACCAAATGGATTTTAATTTTATATGTTAAAACGAAAAACTAGGGGTTCAATATTTATAATTAAAAAAAAAAGATACACAGAGTATTCCAAAAGTATGACTACACTTTCAAAAAAATTAATTAAAAATAAACAAAGATTTTTCACTTGCGGCTTTTTATGTTCCTTAAGGAAAAGTTTAAAAGTTTCTGTTCTCCGTTTTTAAGGTATCCGACTACGTTCGGAACCATGATTTTGCAAAAGTGTATAAATGTCTAACATTTAACATAATTTATCGAGGTCCACATCTGAAAGAGTTCTACATGAAACCGATCTGAATCATCTGAAGGAGACTGAGAGAGAACAAGTGTTAGCAATTCCTTCAAAAAGCACCGGGACACTATTCACAAGTGATGTGAAAATAGCCAAGTAAGGACTCATCGAATTCGCTTAAAGCCGAACATTGAACGTAAAAGCCGTTCGTATATCGCATCCCAGAGTCCTTGAAGATTAAAGTTGATGAGCAGATAGAGGAGCTTTTGGATTTGGGATTTTTTGAAGAATCTGACGCAGAAATACCCTATCCAATTGTTTGCGTTAACAAGAAAGATGGTACCCGGACTTTGCGTTGATTTCCCAGAGCTCTTAATTCGGAGAGTGTTTCTGATGATTTCCCTATGGAAGATGCAGTGGAGCTCATACATTCTATTGGAAGAGCCAATATCATCACAACGTTAGATCTCTTGAAGGGGTATTGGACTATACCCATGCCTGAAGAAGCAAAAATCTTACATCTTTCAAGACTCATCGGCAACAGTACCGTTTCAAGGTGATGAGTTTTGGTTTGAAATGCTTTGCTACATTTCAGCGTGAAAAATGAACAAAGCATTATCGTGTTATAGAAATTTTCACGTGCCTACATCGACGACATTGCAATCTTCTCCAAAAAAATTGGGAAGAACATCTTTTCATCTGGATACTGTTTAACGAAACTTTCAGAGTTAAATTTCACGGTGAATCTAAAAAGTGTGCCTTTGGAAAAACTCAAATTAAATATTTGGTCATATTATCGGTTCTGGTAAGCATGAACCAGATCCCGAAAAGACTGTAGTTATCAACAGTTTACCAGTGCCTAAAACGAAGAAAGGGCTTCGTAGTGTACTTGGACTTGTAATTACTACCGCGAATATATTCCTAAATATTCAGAACTTGTGTATCCATTGACAGAACTCACCAAAAAAGTCCCCCGATTCCACCCCATGGACTGAGAAACATGATTCCTCTTTTCATCTTCTGAAAAGGCGTTAGGGGAAAAGCACCTTCGCTGTACTCCCCAGTGCCTGATAAAACCGTATACCATTCATTCAGATGCATCGCAAATTGGCATCGCTGCTTGCCTGTCACAAAAATGTGGTGATAAGTGTTACCCAATTGCTTATGCAAGCCAAAAAAATTAAGCAAGACTCAACAGTCATGGTCAACTATTGAACGAGAGGCATTTGCGATTGTGTGGAGTTTAAAGAAGTTCGAAGTATGGGTATTTGGGACTGAAATTGAATTTTATACTGATCAAAACCCCTTTTGCCTTACTTAACGAAAAGTGCACCACAATCTGCAAGGCTACAAAGATGGGTTTTTTGCACTACAAAAGTTCAATGTGACAATCAAACATTGTCCTGGGGGAAATGCCTCATGCTGATGCACTCTCCCGATTGGTGTAACAAATGTGCTTTTCAATTGAAAAAAGGAAATTTTAGATTTAGTGAATAATTATTTTCTTTATCTCCTTTTGTGTATCTCATTATATATTTTTTTGTGTGTCTATTTACATTTTTTTTTTAAAAATGCTAATGTTTCTTTTCTAATAATATTTCTTTATATTAATGTTCTTTATTCTGTGAATTCCTTAAATTTCAATTTTTTTTTATTATTATGGTATAATTAATTATATGAAAATGGTTTTTCTCAATTTATTTTTTGTGTAATTTTATATATACTTATTTTTTATTTTTTATGTGTGAAGTAATACTAGTTACTTGTATATTAGTGTATGATATGAATGTATCTTATTTTATGCTTTATAGTCAGATTGAGTATCATGTGTGACACATCAATCTTGTGTGGGGGGTGTAGTGTTTCCTCCCCTTTACCAGGAGGCGCACTGTGCTCCCTCCGGGAAGAATGTGGTTTTTTGGTATAGAGCTGTGAGCTTCTAGGCACCGGCGCGTTAGGTCGGTGGCCATTTTGAGTATTACCCGCGTGGGTCACTTAATTTTAAAAAATTTTTTTTTTAAGTTCGTAATAAATTGTGTTGTCCTCAAGAATATGTCTGTTGATGAAAGTACAACAACATCACACACTTGGCCACAACTTATCACAGAGACTATAAAAAATTCTACGAGAACGAACTTTAAACTAACTTTAAATGAAAATGATTTATCTTTTAATGTATTTTGAATTGTTTGATAATAAATGCATCACATTTGATATTATTAAATTTGTGGGTATAGTTATTATGTTTGCATCTTGCATTTTGCTTAAAAGGTGGTTTTTAAAAGAGTAATTTTTTTTAAATTGTAATTATGCAATAAGTGCATATTCTGTATTTATTATTGTTAGAATATAAATATTGTTGAGCTTTTTTTGGAGCTTACCACACTTACGCCACTGGGTGGACCAGAACACCTTAAAAAATTAGAAGTAGACCGCGCACCATGTAAAAGTCTGCCCACCCCTGCTCCACAGCATTGGTCTTATAACTGTGTTTCGCGGAACCCTGGGGTTACACGAATCAAACCTAGGGGTTCCACGAGAATTCCTCATTTTGAAAAAAAAAAAATCTTCAGTCACTTATAAAAACCAATAGAAGTCCATTTAAAATGAGGAATATTGAAGAGTTTTAAGGGACAACCAATGATTATTTACTGTTCGTAAAAGAATTCTAATAACAATAACTATGATCGAAATTGAAACAAAATGTGGCTAGAATAATTTATATTGTTATAATTTTGCTTTGTGGCTAGTAACAAATGAAGAAATCTACAGTCGTTAAATATTCAGTTTATATTCTTCAAAGCTTAAAAAAAAATTTAATTTTAGTGATTGATTTATCGTACGAGCAACTAGCATCAATGGTGTTATGTGCTGTAGGTTTTCGACTAACTTTGTTTTTTAACACCCTTTTATAAGCTTCACTTGTATGTAATGGAATCTTTGATAACCACTTTATATAAAAAAACAGATTAATTCGAAATTTTGCTCACTTGTCCAGGACCGATGACAATGCAATAATTTAATAATTTTGTTCCATTGGCCTGATCTGGATCATCAGGATTAACGATTTCCCATTTTCAGATCCCATCTCGCATCTGGCCACTAATTCCAGATCCCATTTCCAAATTTGGCGACTAAAAGATTAAGTTATAACTTAGTCTGATTAACTGTAAAAAAGGGTGTTTTTTAGTTTTTTTTAAACTGAATTTTTAAATAATTTTAGAAGTTTAAATACTTATATAATGTGATATTTTTTTAATTATTACTAATAAAGATACATAATTCTCAATATTTTTATTATCAATAAAACTACATTTTAAATATTTCTGTTATGTAAGAATAAATCTTTTTTTTCATTATCATCTCTCGTCGTCTTAGGGCCCCGGTATCCAAATTTTTCTAATAATCAACTCATAATCGACGCTTTTGAATCGCAGGTTCAAGTCCTGAGGACTCTAAACACCCTCTCTGTGTAGAAACTGTGGTACTGTAAAAGTTTGGTACGTAACGCACTTGGAGGCTTGGCACGTAGCGCACTAGATATTAGACAGAGGGCGCTGCTGTGGAACTAATTTTGCCATTGAGCGGGAAGGACGGAGGAGAGGGAAAAAAACTTGGTCTCGTGCATGCAGATGACGAAGAAGATGCATGTAGTTTGTGATGGGCTCACGCGCGTCTTTTCTTTAACATAACCTCTGGGTTCTTTGGTGGCCAAGATTAATGGCAACTCTTTTCCAACCAAAACCCAAGAAGCGAAATGTGAACAAGAAATGCAAATATGATAGCTTTTAAAAGAACAGGTTTCAGTAAGCAGGATGGCAATTTGGGGAAAGTTATGTTTGAAGTGATACAAGCGTGAATTGACAGCTACTCGTGAAGTTACCTGGAAAATAAACCAGTAATACAAGGTGCATACCATTGCACACGCGCCCAGACGTCTCCATATAGAAATCGAATCATAGTTGAATTAAGGTAGGACTGATTATTTGATATTAGGACTTGTAATATTATTAGAAGTAAGAGTAGATTTGAAGGTAGGAGAGATAATTAGCATGCTAAAAAGATAAATAGGCATTAATGTATGAAATTCTGAATAAAAGCTATAACAGAAAAATAATAGCAGTAGTCAATTTTGTGCTCTTTCGGATTATAGAACAACATGAAGCAAATAAATCAACAGAAAAAAATACCTTAGATATCATATATTTATATATAAAGCCTTTTACAAAACACTATAAATATCATATATTAGAGAGGTAGCCTTCAACGGAAAATGCAATTAAATTAATATGAACAGAATATAAGCAAAATATCTAAAACAGATTTAAAAAAAAAGGCCTATATTTAGTTAAGGAGGTTCACCCATGTAAAGGGTTCAAAAAATCAAAAAAAGAAAGAAAAAAAATTTTTTTTTCTATAATTGCTTCCTTAACATGTCTAGAATACGGTGGTAAAGTGATTTTTTTTAAAATTCGAAGTCACATTATAAAGAAGCAGGTGTTAGAAGAGTAGCTGTTCGTATCGCGCTAAGTTAAGATTTTCATTGGTTTATAATCGGTTGATTGAATATTATTGATTGAATATTAACGTCGCACTGTTCAGCTGCACGAGGGCTTTTGGCAACGGACCACGTAATTTTGAACCATGGTCAAGTGACGTGGACGACACCTGAGCTGGCATCCCCTCTCCTAACTACCACACCACACCAACGGGAGGATGTTTCAGCTCTCGACAGATTTAACGTGCATCGCTTCCCTACACGGCGGGTCTTTAGTGGGACTGGACTCGAACTCGTGACAAGGCAAGCCACGGTCCGATACCTATACCACTCGGCTACCGCGGCCACGTTTTATAATCGGATTGAAACTTAAAAGCGTTTTTCTCAAAACTGGGTTTTTCAAACTTTTCTCCACCATATCGTAAGAATGGTTTGACCGAATGACTTCAAACTTATAGGGTAGACTCAGCACAAATATACCCACCAAATGAACTTCGATAATTTCAAAACTCAAAATATTTCTATTTTTTATAACAAAAACCCATGAAATCCGAAACTTTTTTTTTTCAGAGGTCTACCGCAAATCCAATTTTTGATATTTTCAATTGAGTATAATTCCCATTCGCTGCATTTTAATTTATAGATTGAAACACCATTATTATTTTTTTTTATTTCACAAGGGGAGGGCATGACTAAGGAAATTCATTTGGGGTCGAGACTTGGTGTAATAGTAGTACTCCTTTAGAGTGTTCAACCCTCAATGTGTAATTCCGCCGAAGGCCAGTCAATTCGGAGAAAATAGCCTTCGAAATTCATGCTTAGCTTGTATACAATTAAGATTCAACTTCCTCCAACGATTCTGTAGCTTGGGTGGTATATCGTCTGCATGATATGCGCGAGGTTAGGGTTCGATTCATCGATCAACTTTTTTTTTTCATTTCATTTAGTTATTTTTAAAATTGAATAAATTTATTTATATGAAGGTTTATTTGATATTAAAGGATATTTTATGTAATTATATATATATTTTGTATTTTATAAAGTAAAAAAAAGTACTGTAATTATATAAATATTTATATTAAATTTTATAAATATATTTTTATATTTATAATAAAATATATAACAAATATTAAATGATATTATACATAAAAATTAGTTACAAATAGTCTTATAATGTGAAATACAATATACTATAAATAAAATAATTTATAAAATATATTATTATTATTAAATAATTATTTTTTAATTAATATAATAAAAAATATGTCTTTTTTACATATTATTAATTTAATTATTTTATAAAATATTTAATAAGTCCTTTTTAAATAAATTTAAATAATTTTAATAAATTTATTTAAATAATTTTAATAAATTTATTAATAATTTAATAATAAATAATAATAATTTTAATAATAAATTAATAATTTTAGTATATAATAATGTTTAATAATACATTAATAATAATTTTAATAATAAATTAATAACTTTAGTAATGAATAAAATAAATTTTAATAATAAATTAATAATTTTTAATAATAAATTAATAATAATTTTAATAATAAATTAATAATAATTTTAATAATAAATTAATAATAACTTTAATAATAAATTAACAATAACTTTAATAATAAATTAACAATAACTTTAATATAATAAATTAATAATAATTCTAATAATAAATTAATAATAATTTTAATAGTAAATTAATAATAATTTTAATAGTAAATTAATAATAATTTTAATAGTAAATTAATAATAATTTTAATAATAAATTAATAATTAATTCTTATTAATATTAATTAATTAATTTTAATTTTTAATAATTTTAAGTAATTTTAATTGATAATTATTTTAAATATTTTTAATTAATAACAATTTTAAATATTTTAATTAATTAAAAATATTTGAAATTATTATTAATAATAATTTAAATAATAAATTTATTTAATTTTTTTTTTACTTTATAAAATACAAAATAATTACATAAAGTATCATTTAATATAATAAACCTTTCATAAAAAATTTATTTAATTAAAAAAAATAATTAAATAAATTGAAGGAAAAAAGTTGATCGCAAGGAATCAAACCCTAACCTCACGCATAGTAAGCAGACGATTTACCAATCAGGCTACGGACTCCTTTGTGGGAAATTAAAGCTTAATTGTATAAGAGCTAAGCATGAATTTCGAGGGCTATTTTCTCCGAATTGACTGGCCATTCGGCAGAATTACATTGAAGGTTGAACACCCTAAAGGAGTACTACTATTACACCTAGTCTCGACCCCAAATGAATTTATTCAGTCGTGCCGTTGTCACATAAGCCAATCAGCCAGAATCGTGGTGGGTGACCTTCCATTTCTTCAGGGCAGATGTGTGTTCAGAGCGCTATAACTCACGTTATATTACATATTTTTGGCTAAACATTTATATATACGCACTTTTAAAACACATATTTTAGTAAATGATAAAAAAAAAAATTAAAGATCTGTCTTTTTACAAGTCACCAAAAAAAAAAAAAAATCTAAGAATGCTTAAAAAAAGGCCCATGGGTGAACTCCATTAAGCTATAATGAACAACAGTAAGGGGGAAAAAATGACGCAAACCATGTCGCCAAAAAATTGCATTTTTTAAACAATATTTTTAAAAATATTTTCCTTCAACATGATTGTAATTTTGTGATGCAAAGATTCAACAAATGTATTAGTACAATGATAAATATCTGGGTGATGATTGAGATATATATCATAAATGAATTGTACAATACGTAAAAAATATGGATATCCACGTATTATAACGTCGAATCTAAACATGTCATTAAATGCCAATAAAGGAAGACCATTCCAATGCTTGTTCAAACACAATACTTTTGCTAGCGTAACTTCGAAAATTACTGTTTCTTAGAGTCTGTACTGTTTTCGAACAAAAATCTTGATCGAAAATAATATGAATGAAATAGTATGAAAAATGATTGAAATTGGGAACCTATTTCCTACGGAAGCGAAGTATTTCCAAAAATACTGTCAAATACGTAAGTACCCGAAAGACTACGGAGTTAAACGAAATAAGAAACGTAACGGAACTGCCCGGCCACATATAGATCCGTACTTATTCGAATTCATGTAGCTGCGCCTACATAAATAAAATTCATTTGTCGCGTTTTGAACACAACTACTGCGTTTTGGCCATCTAATTATTGTAGCTATATTGGATCTTTCATTTATTTCAAGTGTACATGTACTTTTTAAAATGAAATGTTCAATTCTTCTAAATCTACGCCAATTTATTTGTATTCCGTAAAAGTCTTTTTAAATTAAACTCAGGGACGTAACAGCCATGAAGGCCAAGGCCCATCTCAATATACGTGACCTTGGGCGCTGAGGTGCATGAGAAGATGTCCCGTCAGTGGTCAGTAAGACTCGAAGCCCCCAATGTTTAATTCCCAAGCAAGCTTGGCACTCATTTATTGATCCCCTGAAGTGATGAAAGGCTGAGTCGACTTGCCCAGCCCAAGATTTGAACCTCATACATGTGGTGTGTAAGCGCGAAACACTACCACTTAGCCATATGATTATAGGCCCCTAGGTGCTATTAAAATCACACCAAATAGGTTTTGGACGAAATGAAGTTTTTATTCAAAATGGCCCACCCTTCGCACTAACAAAAAGAGTTGTAAAGAATAAAAAAATATTACTGAAACGTAATGAAGCAACCGAGAACTGTAGAATTACAACAATTTAAAATGATTTAAAAAGTGGAAAAAGAAAAATTTACTTTCATTTTCCTTGTAAATCAGCGCTGAAGAAAATAAGTACCAGGATAATGAAACTAAAGGTGAGGAAAAATCATTTATTAAAAATAAAACAGTAGAAATTTACAATTTACTACCATTACAAAAAGAATTCTGCCTGACAGGTTTATCGTTATGCCAGTTGGAGAAAATTCACACAATAAGATCCACAGTAAGAAATTTGACCTACCAGTTTATTACTTTTTTGAGAAACAGTTATTACGTCTTTACCAGATTTATCATATTTCTCATTGGATGAAATCTGTAAAATCTTAATCAAGGTTGAAAAAAGAAATTTAATCCTTTAAAAAAAATAAATTTCACCTTTTTTGGTAAACCTATTAAACCGTAAAAATTTAACAAGGAACTCCCATGCTCTTAAAAAATAATCCTGGTACTTAAAAGTAATTTCTGAATGATATTCATTATCCAACGGAAATTATAAAAATAGAATACTGCAACAAAATAGCATCCAATATAAAAATCGAATTACTTAAAATTAATAAGGTTACCACACACAATAAAAATAAAAAAAAAAAAAAATAGAAGTATCACATACATAACACCGTAGCAAACATATTACTAAATGATAAAAATTAATGTAACCATATTGCAATGTAAATTACCATCTTGGCGAAATTTAGGCCTAACGACTTAATATTAAATTAGTACCTTATACGAACACAACTGAATTGCACTATATTCTTCCAGATTTGTTATACTTTTGTATAAGATACTCGGCTTTGTAGTGAACCAAAACATTTTTTTTTCTAAATAGTGCCCAATATCTTAGAATAATTTTGCATATGAAAAAAATATAATTTCAACAATTGTTCTATAATTTTTTCAAAGAAATTATACAGTGACTTTATCAAATAACTTATTAACTATGTTTTGTGTAACGTTTTATATGCATGTGTAAAAAATATTTTATATATTTAAGTAATGTTATTAAAAAAGGGTACTTAATTAAAAAAATAGTATTGCAATTACTAAAAATGATATCCATGTGCAACAAGAAAAAGAAAAAAAACCCCACTTTTAACTAAAAAAGCTTATTGTTGTAGTTATGGAGAGTAACTAAAATATCTCATTATTATAGGCGTACAAGAAAATCTAAGCTCTATTAGAAATATTAAAAAAATATATCACAAAAACAGATTCTAAATTTTAATATATTACTATTTTGAGTAAGCCTTGGAACCATTAAAAGCTTGCAGATGTGAAATGATATGTGTAATTGTCCGAATTTAAATATTTTGTTTCTACTTAATTAGACAAAGAAAGTTAACAGCATGTACAGCTTTCAATAGCTCAACCACTAATAGTTGAAAATATTGATGAAATCACATAAAATATACCACACACACACAAACACACACACACACTATCTATATTCATTTGAAACTGTGTAGAAATAACTAAAAAACAAATTCGAATTCGTTGACACTGTACGATTGTGTACTCGATTATGCCATTAAAGCTTTTTTGAGCAAAAAAGGTGGAATCTGAAGTTTTTATTGTATTAAAATTGCTTTACCTTGCCTTAGGAAACCGTCTTCGCTCGGGAAGCTTACGTTTTTATTGTATCCACAAACCTTTACCCTGTCTTTGGAAACCGTCTTCACTTAGGATGCTGACGCATAGCTTTATCCTGTCTTAGGAAACCGTCCTTGCGTAGGATGCTGATGCATAGCTGTGCTGTCTTAGGAAACCGTCCTTGCGTAGGATGCTGATGCATAGCTGTGCCCTGTCTTAGGAAACCGCCCTTGCGTAGGATGCTGACGCGCGGCCTTACCTTGTCTACAGACACCATCTTCATTTAGGAAGCTGACGTTTTTATTGTGTCAACATAGCTTTACCCTGTCTTCGGACACCGTTTTCACTTAAGAAGCTGACGTTTTTATTTCATCGACATCGTTTTGTCTTCGAATATTGTTTGCGAATGAATAACTGAATTGTTTCGTGCTCAATTTATTAATAAAAAAATATGCTCATATTATCTTTCAGTAAATAAAATGTAAGGATTCGCTGCAGTAACCACATTTGATAAAATTCTTAATGTTAATATCTTCTAATTTTCCATTTTTTAAAAAATTGAATCACATTCAAATAATAATTCACTAATTAAGTATTAATTTCTTTATTTATATTAAATATATATTTCGCAAAAATATTATCCTTAAGAAGTGTCTGGAGTAAAATTTTAAAAGTACATTTTCCCCTTCAATTTTAAAAGCAGCTTAAATATTTCTAAAAAACAGACATGTTATTAATAACAGTAAAAATTTCTTGATTTTTTATTTTTTCAAGTAATTTTATAGATAAACTTTATTGCTCAATTTTTGAACTGGTGAACTATAATTTGAAACTTTAATTACATAAATTTATTATTGGATATTTTTGTATTTCAAAGATTATTCATGCTCAGTTTTAATATCAAGTACAAAAGTCAGTTAAAACTGCGTGATAAAATAAAAAAAAAAACAAAAAGAAAAACATCTTATATACAAAATACTTGAAATTATACTGATATGGTGGCTCCCAGAGTTGATCGGATACTTCAGAAATTTGCAAGGAAAACCCTGTAGCTGAATTTCTAAAATTTTACTTAAAGGGAAAAAATCAACATTTCCCCCTATAAACTACATTTAAATCTAAATAGTAAAAGTCTTACATAGTATATGTATTGAAGTTTGTTAAAAATAACAATGTATACAGTGGCTCTCAAAAGTGCTCTTACGCTCGCAATTTTCTAAAAAACTTAATATTTTCGACAAATAATAATTAATAAATGAGAATTAAATTTCAGAAAATTCAACATTGACAAAAAATTGATTGGGATGACAGCAAATTCAATATTTTTGGTTAAGACGGGAGGTGTACAGTAGCTCGGAGAAGAAAAAATGAGGAACTTAATCCCAAGAATTTAGTTGGAACAGTGAAGCAAGGTGTTCTTGTGGGGAGGAGGGGGCATGTGTATATCGGCATCAGGGTTAGATATTTTGGTATTTTTTTTTCATGGTACTTGGAATCATGAACTTTATTTAAATATTTTGAAGAACAATTTGAAATTATCGACCCAGTTAATAAGATAATGACTCCCATCGAACTACTCTCAACGTACGCCTCTGCATCCCTATAACTGACCCAAATTCTCTGAAAACTCCTCCTAAATCCCTGATTTAATCCCAGTAGAACATATTTGGTGAGAAGTTTAAGTTAGAATTATGAAGATATGACAAAAAAATAAGATAAAAAAACAGTAATTACAAAAGAATGGAGGAACATCGATACAGAAATTACAAAAAAAAAAATGATGAAATCTATACCAAGACGTTGAAGATGTTAAAAGATATCCTACTAAGTACTAAATTAGGAAAAGATACAATAGTTAAGACTGTATTCAGATTTTTGAAGTGTACGAAGAATTTCGAAATGTAATTTTTTATTAGTTTTGATTATTAATTTTTAAAAAATATAGATGTACTATGTGTGTTTTAAAAATTGATAATGTCATTCCAATTAGTGTAAACTGCAGACATTTCCGATGTATTAATTTTTATAAGTCAAAAACATTAAATTTTTTAAAGCGCAAGCGTACGAACACTTTTGAGAGACACTACAGAAGAGGGAAATGAGTGCCACATAAAGGTAATCAAACAAATAATTTTCAAAATTTTGATTTTCATACTTTATATAAAATCATGAAATATTAATATTTTTAGCAACTTTTTTTACTTTCTGTGTTCAGTTGATGTTTAAAGTATCGTTTGAGGTAATTTTTTTTTCGTAGCAAAAATATTGGGCTTAATAAATCAAGGAAACAAAAAATGCAAGTCGAATTTTTATTTCTTTATAAAGTTGGATTACACCTGCTAAATTTATAATTTTATTCAACTGGACTGCTTACTGCTTGTTTATAAAGTGCTTTTTAGAAAGGAAAATAGAATTTGCAACAAAAATAAAACCGTCCATCCGATAAAGCTAATTCGAAAAAAGAAAAGATTTATATTTAAAAGAAATGTGCTGTATAAAAATTTCTATGAAATTCAATCAATAGTTTTTCTTTTAAATTTAACTTGAAACTATTGGACAAGTACTCGAATCAACTGGTTTAAAAGGACGTTCTGCGAAAAGTAACTTTATGTAAGACCAAGGAACAGAAAACTGAGTCAATGATAAAACAGCTAATATTTTATTGAAATCGTATGTTGTTTGCACATTAGAGGGAATTTCCCATTTTCGATTCTAATAAGCATACAAATGATTAAAAAAAGAAAAAAAATGAAATTTGATTTTTTAATTATTAAAGATTATTTGCTTTATCATGAGTAGAATTATCCAGAAAATACGGAACCCTGCTTTTTACATTTGGAATTCAGATTAATTTTAAATGAATAAAGTCATAACAATGCGTTGTAATTATGTGACGAAATATGGCGAAGTTATCTTATTTAGCAGACATGATTGCTGTTCTAAATGAAGAAAATATATTGAAAGTATATATTATATAAATTATTAAAGAAAAAAATGAATGTGCATTGTTTTTAAGAATTAACAGCAATTTGCATCTGAAACAGGATGATGGGCAATGTTTTGAAAAACTAACAATTTTCTAATGAATGTATTTAAATGAAAATGAATTAAAATTAAAGACAGTTCAAACGTATATAATGGATCACAACTTTTCAATTAAAAATATGAGAATAGTTTCCAAGAGAAAAAACTAAGCATGGATAAATAAAAAAAATTTTGGAGTACTGAAAAAATCAGAAGGCTCGCTTTACACAGTTATAAATATCTAAATGTTTATTTCTTTTAAATGGTTTTGGGACCCTTTTCCTAATGGTAATTACCATTGCAGACCTAATACATTCCCCGAGAACTGGTATCACTTTTTAGTGTGGCATCATATAGGAGTGTCAGACTAACCACCTAACCGGAACATCTGCTCATGCACTTAAGGGCCCAAGGTCGCATTTTACTGACTTGGGGACAGTAGGCTTTCCCTCATGGGATGTCCGATCGAGTTAAGTTATCATATAGGAGGATACCACTGCCAAAAGTTTGACGCCCAGTTTCCTCTTCAAAGGGGAGGATATGAGCTCTAACTATGCGAAATTGTACAAGAAATTTAACTTCGCCGAGAGCACCCAAGCCAAATAGGCACTCTAGGAATCTTTAACATGCCGCATAATCATACGACATGGACGCTGTCGTTTTTTTGGCATCATGAAAATCCATCAACTTCAGCCAGAGTGGAACCAGAAAACTTTTGTGCAGAAGGCCAGCGTCTAACCAACTACACCACTCAGCCAGAGCATTTAAATGTCTGTTGGAACAAATATTTACGTGAAAAATCTTTTATTGAATGTGGCAACAAAAACCAAATATAGAATCAAATTAAAAGCAGAATATGAACTTCAACAGAGCTAGAATTTGCCATTTTGTGCAAAAAAAAAAAAAAAATGCAGGCATGTATATGCATAAAAATATCTCTGTCAGAAAATATGCAAGGGAAAGTGGCATGTGGAGCGGTTTTAAAAAATTATTAACGGTAAATTACATAAGTTTGGTATCCACTAGGTTAAAAAATGTTTTTTGGACAAAAAATTGATTTTTTTTTAGATTTCAAAAATAAATTTAACCAAATTAAAGGATTTTTTTAATTTTAAAAGAACCCCAAATAGAAATTTTTTTAAACAGCATATATTATCTACCGGGGAAGGTTGCGGGGGGTTCCCCAAAAAATTTAAAACCCAAAATTTAATTTTTTTCCCTAAAAAAAGTTTTTTGAAAAAAAAAAAATTTTGTTAAAATAGGCAACTATTTTAAAATTAATTTTTTTGTTAATTGACGATTAGATTTAAACCCCTATTTATCTGTTTCGCATATTTTGTTTATTCTTAGAATTTAAATTTTAATTTTTTCAATTTTATTTTTACCTGAAATATGGAAAAGTCGTTCATATCGTTTGGAAAAAAAAAATTTCAGGGTCTTTTTCATATTTTATTAATTTAATTATTTTATAATTTTTTTTAAAAATACTTAAAAGCCTTTTTTAAAAAATTTTAGTTTTAAAAAATTTTATTAAAAAATTTTAAATAAAAAAAAATTTTCTAATAAAAAATTTAAAAAAAATAATTTTAATAATAAATTAATAATTTAATAATAAATTAATAAAAATTTTTAATAATTTTTTTTTTTAATAAAATTTTAATAATAATAATTTTAATAATATAATTTTAATAATAATAATTTTTTTAAATTTAAAATAATTTAAATTTAAATTAAATTGTTAATTTTTTTAATTAATTTTTTTTAAAATAATTTTAATTAATAATAATTTTAATTATTTTTAAATAATAAAAATTTTAAATAAAAAATTTTTAAATTTTATAAATACAATATAATTACATAAAAAAAATTTAATATTTAAAAACCTTTTTCGAAATAAATTTATTTAATTTTTAAAAAAATAATTGTGAATTAAAAAAAAGTCGACGCGCGGCTGGTGAAACCCAACCCGCGCATATTAAGCAGAAAAATTTACCAATCAGGTACGGTCGTTCGGGAAATTAAACAATTTTAAAAAGCTGCGGATTTGAAAGGGTTTTTTTTGAATTGATCATTCGGGGGAATTTTTCATTGGGAACCCCCAAGGATACTACTATTAGCCCAATCTCGCCCCAAAAAAATTTTTAGTCTCCCCCCCCTTTCCGATAAGCCAATCAGGGGAACTGGAGGGGAGGTAAAGTATTTTTTTAAGGAGGGTGCAGAGCCTATAATCACGTTATATTGAATATTTTTGGCTAAACATTTATATGCTCACCTTTAAAAACATATTTTAAAATGATTTAAAGATCTACTTTTTACTAATCGTCAAAAAAAAAATTAAGATTGTTTAAAAAAAGGCCCCTGGGTGAACCCCCCTTAAACTATAATGAAAAAAGTGGGGAAAAAAAAAAGCAAAACCCTTTCCCAAAAAAGATTTTTCTTAAAAAAAAGTTTTTTAAAAAATATTTTCCTCAAATAGTTGTTATTTGATGCAAAGATTTAACAAATGTTTTTTCAATGATAAATATCTAAGGTGATGATTGGTTATATCTAAATGAAATTTTACAATACCTTAAAAGATATGGATATCCCCTTTTATAACTGAATAAAAACGCGGAAAGCCAGTAAAGGAAAACCATTCCCTTACTTGTTCAAACGTAATAATTTTGCTAGCACAACCTCGAAAATTACTGTTTTTTTAAAGTCTGTACTGTTCTAGACAAAAATCTGGGGGGAAAAAATTGTGAAAAGTTTATTAAAAATTTGGGAACCTTTTTTTCTACGGGAAGCGTTTTCCTCTTCAAAAAGCCCGAACGACTGGGGTTTAAAAAAATAAAAAATAACGGAACTGCCCGGCAACAAAGATCCCATTTTAATTTTGCGCGCACAAAATAAAAATTTGTCGTTTTGAAACAAACTGTTTGGGCCTCTAATTATTGGGTATATTGGACTTTTTATTTTTTCAAATTAAAAAAGTACTTTTAAAATGAAATGTTTATAATTCTTCTAAATCTACGCCAATTTATTTGTATTCCGCAAAAGTCTTTTTAAATTAAATCAGGGACGTAACAGCCATGAGGGCCAAGCCCATCTCAATATACGTGACCTTGGGTCTGAGGTGCTTGAGAGATGTCCCGTCAGGTGGTCAGTCTGACTCGAAGCCCCCAATGTGTAATTCCCAAGCAAGCTTGGTACTCATTTATTGATCCCTGAAGTGATGAAAGGCTGAGTCGACTTTCCCAGCCAAAGATTTAACCCCATGCATGTGGCGTGGAAGCGCGAAACACTACCACTTAGCCACAGGGCTTAGAGGCCTCCTAGGCGCTATTAAAATCACGCCAAATAGGTTTTGGATGGAATGAAGTTTTTATTCAAAATGGTCACCCCTCGCACTAAAAAAAAAGGAGTTGTAAAGAATAAAAAAATATTACTGAAACGTAATGAAGCAACCGAGAACTGTAGAATTAGAACAATTTAAAACGATTTAAAAAGTGGAAAAAGAAGAAATTTACTTACATTTTCCATGTAAATCAGCGCAGAAGAGTATAAGTACCAGGATAAAGAAACTGAAAGTGAGGGAATCATTTATTAAAAATAAAACAGTAGAAATTCGCAATTTACTACCATTACAAAAGGAATTCTGCCTGACAGGTTTATCATTATGCCAATTGGAGAATTCACACAATAAGATCCACAGTAAGAAATTTGACATACCAGTTTATTGCTTTTTTGAAAAACAGTTGTTACGTCTTTACCAGATTTATCACATTGAATGAAATCTCTGTGAAATCTTAACTAAGGTTGAAAAAATGGGAATTTAGCCCCTTAAAAAAATAAATTTCACCTTTTGGTAAACTTATTAAACCGTAAAAATTTAACAAGGAACTCCCATGCTCTTAAAAATAGTCCTTGTACTTAAAAGTAATTTCTGAATGATATTCATTATCCAAAGCAAATTACAAAAACAGAATACTGCAACAAAATAGCATCCAATATAAAAATCGAATTACTTAAAATTAATAAGGTTTTACCACACACAATAAAAATAAACCAAAAAAAAAAATGGAAGTAAGTATCATATATATAACACCGTAGCAAACATATTACTAAATGATAAAAATTAATGTAACCATATTGTAATGTAAATTTTCATCTTGGCGAAAATTAGGCCTAACGACTTAATATTAAATTAGTACCTTATACGTACACAACTGAATTGCACTATATTCTTCCAGATTTTTATACTTCTGTAGAAGATACTCGTCTTTATAATGAACCAAAGCATTTTTTTCTAAATAGTGCCCAATATCTTAGAATAATTTTGCATATGAAAAAAATAGAATTTCAACAATTGTTCTATAATTTTTTCAAAGAAATTATACAGTGACTTTATCAAATAACTTTATTAACTATGTTTTGTGTAAACGTTTTATATGCGTGTGTAAAAAATATTTTATATATTTAAGTAATGTTATTAAAAAATGGTACCTAATTGAAAATAGTATTGCGATTACTAAAAATTATATCCATGTGCAACAAGAAAAGAAAAAGGAAAAAAAAAAAACACTTTTAACTAAAAAGCTTATTGTTGTAGTTATGGAGAGTAACTAAAATATCTCATTATTATAGGCGTACAAGAAAATCTAAGCTATATTAGAAGTATTAAAAATATATATCACAAAAACAGATTCTAAATTTTAATATATTACTTTTTTGAGTAAGCCTTGGAACCATTAAAAGCTTGAAGATGTGAAATAATATGTGATTGTACGAATTTAAATATTTTGTTTCTACTTAATTAGATAAAAAAAGTTAACAGAGCATGTACAGCTTTCAATAGCTCAACCACTATTACTTAAAAATATTGATGAAAAAAATCACACATAAAATATACCACACACACAATACAGAGATATATAAAAAACTATCTATATTCATTTGAAACTGTCTAGAAATAACTAAAAAACAAATTCGAATTCACTAATACTGTACGATTGTGTACCGTTTTTATTGCCTTTAAAAAGCTTTTGAGCAAAAAGGGGGAAACCCTGATTTTTTATTGTGTGTTTGGGGTAAAAATTCTTTACCTTCCTTTGGGGAAACCGTCTTCATTCGGGAAGCTTACTTTTTTATTGAAATCCCAAACCTTTCCCCTGTTTTTGGGAAAAAGTCTTCACTTAGGATGCTCACGCATAGCTTTATCCTTTCTTAGGAAACCGCCCTTTTAGGATGCGGGTATAGCGTGTGTCCCCTTGTCTTGGGAAACCGCCCTTGGGGATGCTGTGATCCCCGTGTGTCCTTTTTTACAAAAACCGTCCGCGTGGGGGAGGCTGATGCAAAACTGTCCCCTGTCTTGAAAACCGCCGTTGCGTAGGATGCTGACGCGCGGCCTTACCTTGCAAGACACCATTTTTCATTTAGGAAGCTGACGTTTTTATTGTGTAAACCCTTAAGCTTTACCCCTTGTTTTTGGACACCTTTTTTTCATTAAAAGCTATTTTTTTTTTTTTATCGACATCTTTTTGTCTTCCAATATTGTTTGCGAATGAAAAATTTGAATTGTTTCGTGCTCAATTTATTAATAAAAATATGCTCATATTATTTTTTTAGTAAAAAAGTGAAAGGATTCGCTGCAGTAACCACTTTTTGTTAAAATTTTTAATTTAATATTTTCCCTAATTTTCCTTTTTTTTTAAAAAAATTGAATCACATTAAAATTTAATTCACTAATTAAGTTTTAAATTTCTTTATTTATATTAAATATATATTTCCCAAAAAATATTATCCTTAAAAGTGTCTGGAGAAAAATTTTTTAAAAGTATTTTTTCCCCTTCAATTTTAAAAGAAAACTTAAAAAATTTCTAAAAGAAAAAAGGACATTTTAAATTAATAACAGAAAAAATTTCTTGTTTTTTTTTATTTATTCAAGAAATTTTTTTAAAAAGATAAATTTTTGGGCTCAATTTTGAACTGGTGAACTAAAATTTAAATTTAATTACATAAATTTATTATTGGATATTTTTGTATTTAAAAAAGATTATTCATGCTCAGTTTTAATATAAAAAGAAAAAAAGAAAAAATAAAACCGGAAAAAAATAAAAATAAAAAAAAAATATTTTATATACAAAATATTTGGGAAATTATACTGATATGGTGGCTCACAGAGTTGACCCGGATACTTCAAAATTTAAAAAGGGGGAAAACCCTGTGCTGAATTTCAAAAATTTTTTATTAAAGGGGAAAAAAATCAACTTTTCCCCCTTTTAAAAACTTTTAAATCTAAATAGAAAAAATTTTACATATATTATTTAAGTTTTTTTAAAAAAAATAAAAATAATACAGGGGGAAAAAACTCTTAGCTCAAATTTTTTCAAAAAACTTAATATTTTTGCAAATAATTTTATACGAAATTAAATTTCAAAAAATTTTCCAACATTGAAAAAAAATTGATTGGGATGACAGAAAATTCCATATTTTTTTGGGTTTAAAACGGGAGGTGTCCCGTAGTTCCGGGGAAAAAAAAATGGGGGAAATTAATCCCAAAATTTAGTTGGAACAGTGAAGAAGGTGTTCTTTTGGGGGAGGGGGGAGGCATGTGTATAAAGGCATCGGGGGTTTTTTATTTTTGGTATTTTTTTTTTATGGGGATTTGGAATCATGGGAAATTTATTTAAATATTTTTTAAGGAAAAATTTTAATAATTAATGAGATAATTTACTCCCCTCGAACTAAATCTAAACTTTCGCCTCTGCATCCCCATTACTGTCCCCCAAATTTCTCTGGGAAAAATCTTCCCCAAAAACCCCGATTTAATCCCGGTAGAACATTTTTTGGGGGGAAATTTAATTAAATTATGAAGTTGACAAAAAAAAGAGAACTAAAAAAAATAATTACGGGAAAAATGGGGGGGAACATCGGGAAATTACAAAAAACTGATGAAATCTATACCAAGACGTTGAAAAATGTTAAAAAAATATTCTAAAAATTTCTAAATTTGGAAAAAATTACAATAGTTAAGACTGTATTCAGGTTTTTTTTAAGTACTAAGAATTTCAAAGTGTAATTTTTATTAGTTTTTGATTATTAATTTTTTAAAAAATAGATGTACTATGTGTTTGTGTGTTTTAAAAATTGATAATATTAAAATTTAATTAAAATAAATTCGAAAGATTTTCCCATATCTTAATTTTATTACTTTTAAAACATTAAATTTTTTAGAGAATTGCAAGCGTACGAACACTTTTGAGAAACACTACAGAAAAAGGAAAAAGAGTGCCATATAAAGGTAATCGAACACCTAATTTTCAAAATTTTGATTTACATACTTTTAAATAAATTCATCACAAATATTAATATATTTAGCAACTTTTTTTACTTTTAATGTTCAGTTGATGTTTAAAGTATCGTTTGAGGTAATTTTTTTTTCGTAGCAAAAATATTGCGCTTAATAAAGTAAGGAAACAACAAATGCAATTCGAATTTTTATTTCTTTATAAAAGTGGAATAATACCTGCTAAATTAGTAATTTTATTTAGCTGGACTGCTTACTGCTTGTTTATAAAGTGCTTTTGAGAAAGGAAAATAGAATTTGCAGCCAAAATAAAACTGTCCATCCGATAAAGCTAATTCAAAAAAAGAAGATTTATATCTAAAAGAAATGTGCTGTATAAAATTTCTATGAAATTCAATCAAGAGTTTTTCTCTTTAATTTAGCTTGAAACTACTGGACAAGTACTCGAATTAACTGGTTTAAAAGGACGTTCTGCAAAAAGTAACTTTATGTAAGACCAAGGAACGAAAACTGAGTCAATGATAAAACGTTAATTTTTTTTTTGAAATCAAAGTTGTTTGAAACATTGGGAAATTTTCCCCATTTTCGATTCTAATAAGCATAAAAAATGATTAAAAAAAAAAAAAATGGTTTAAATTTTTTTTTAATTTTTAAAAAGATTATTTGTTTTTATTATGGGGAAAAGAATTACCCAGAAAAACAAAACCCCCTGCTTTTTATACTTTTGGGTTTTTCAGATTAATTTTTGAATGAATCAAGTCATAACAAGGGTTGTAATTATGGGGATGAAATATGGATGAAGTTATCTTATTTGCAGCCCATTGGACGGGCTCACGCGGCTTTTCTGTAGCAAAACCCCTCTGGGTTCTTTTGACGGCCAAGATTAATGGCAAATTTTTTTCCAACCCAAACCCAAGGGTGAAATGCAGTGTAGATGAAAAATAAAGATAGTCTTTAAAAGAACAGAAGCTTTAGTAAGCGGGATGGCTTTTAGAGAAAGCCCGTTTGGGAAAAAAGATAGAATTTAATTTGACGGCCTCCCAAAAAGAATCACGGTTTCCCTACCCATTACCCAAGGTGCATACTACAGCGCGCCCAACAGCCTATCTGAAGGTGATTAAACCGTTGCGGGGAATTAAAGGGAGGAAGATTTTTTTGATATAAGAAATCATAATATTATTAGAATTGAGAGTAACCCGGAAAATATAATTATTTAGATAAGTGTTTCCAAGTTGCGCGATTCTTTTTTGGGCTACGGCTACGTGGTTTTGGGTTTTTATTCTCACTTAATATAAGTTTGTTCAATATATTAGAAATTTAAGTTAAATTTCCTTAAAAAAGTCATTTAAAATTTAAAATGTCGATTCTTTTCCCGAAACCCCACACCTCAAACCCACGCTAAAAAACCAAAGATATGGTCGAAAAAAGATCTACCATATTCCAAATGGGGGAACCGATTTAATTTATATAAATCGGGGTTGGGGGAAATTTCCCGGCGGGTTTGGTTTTTTTACCAGAAATATGTTTTTTCCGGGTCCGAGAACGTGACGGAATTTTTGAGGCCATAGACAATCAAAAAAAATTTACTAAAATACCTAGTGATTTAGCATGTGCTTATTTGAAAGGCCCCGGGGGGGCCCAAAGTTTTGGGTTCAGGAAAAAACCGGATTGGTATTTTGCGGTCCCCCCTTTTTTTGGCAGCAAAAAGCAGAATTTGCGAAAGCATTCACGCAAAAAAAAAGCTCTAGAAGCGGGGTTTTGCATCACAGCGGGGAAGGAACCAGGAACCAACGGTTTTGTTTACGATTTGTTAAAAATCCAAAAACGGGCACCAAAAAGGCCAACCCTAATTTGGATTTTGGGGAAAAAAGGGCCGGAAAATTTTGGGTTAGTTTTTTCAAAAATTTTTTTGTTAAAAAAGGGGGGAAAAAACCTGCCAAAATTCCTTTTGGGAAAAGGGGTGGGGAAAGGTCCGAAAAAACAAAAAAAAATTTGGTAGAAAAAAGGGTACAATTTTTAAAATTTCCCTTAAAAAAAATTTTAAAAAAATAAAAAAATTTTGGGGTTCCAAAATTTTTTTTTATTTTGTGGAAAAAAACCGGGAATTTTCAAAAGGTTTCATAACCAAAGCCCAGGAAAAAAGGGCTTCCCCCCCAAGGGGGGCCCGAAAAGGAAGAAAACTCCCAGACCCTACACCCAGGAAAGCATACGGGATAAAAAGAGCCCCCGGGGAGGAATGAGAAGAGGGTGAAAAATAACAGCACTTTGTCCATGAAAGTCCCAAAAGGGGACAAAAAAAAATCCCGGTTGTATTGTTTTTATTTTTTTTGTTCTTTTTCCCAAAAAGTGGTCGGAAAATTATTGCAAAGAAGGAAGTCTCGGGGGGTGTTTAAAAAATTTTAATCCCAAACAAAAAGTTTACTTTCAATGAGTGTATATATATATATTTTTTAACTTTTTTGACTTGTAAAATTTTTTTTCAATTGATGGGAAAACAATTGTAATCATGCATTTGTTTACTTCCATGTATGACTTCGTTGAGATGCGACAATTCCTTTGGTTATTTGTTTTAATGATTTATTGAAAAATGTTTGTAATTGTATAGGGGTTTTTTTTTTTTTTTTTTTTTTTTTATATATATATATATATTGTTATATTGTTCCCCCATTAAGTAAAATCTGGGTTTGGGAAACGAGGCTTAGACAGGTTACTAACAATAACATTAATGGCACTGCGCGACTCATAAAAACAGGGGAACCCAAAAGCAATTTTAATACCCCAAAAAATTTTTTGTAATTTAAAAGTGATATATAATGCTTAAAAAATTTTTGCATACTGGTATTATGTAATCAGATTTTTTAAAATAACTTGGGGGTTTTTTTTCAGGGTGACAGACCCCGAATTCCAATTTTAAAACCAAGTCTCAAAAATCTCTTTGTAATCTCAAATGGATGGAAAAGCAATGGAAGACATTAAAGAATGTATAGTAGTTTAAGTAAACATTGGTAATTAAAGGGAGGGTTAAATTAGTTAAGAGGATAGGGACCTCGTTTTTTTTCCTATCCCAAATCAAGGATGGTTTTTTTCCCCGGTCCCTCCGCTCAGATGGGGGCATACCCACATATGTAAAAAGGGGGAATCTACCATGATTAAAATGCAAAAAATGTTAATGTTGGTCCCCGGGGTTTAAATTTAAGGGAAAAAATTTTTTTTGTGGCTGTCAAAAGTTCAAATTAAGGGGGGAATTTTTAAAAATTTTAAATTTTTTAAAATGAATAAATGAAAATTTAAAATTTGTTTAAAAATTGAAAATTAATAGTTAAAATTTGGATTCAAGGTTAAAATTTAAATAAAACTTAGAAAGTGAGGAGATTCAGAAATAAAAAATTTTGGCACGTAACTTAAGGGATGTAGACCCTCGAATAAATCACGTTTTGCTTCTTGGAGGGGGGGTGGGGCCACCCCAGGGCTTTTCTGTAACATTTAAACCCTTTTGGGGTTTTTTGACGGCCAAGATTAATGGCAAATCTTTTCCAAAAACCCAAAACCAAAAGTGAAATGCAGTGTAAAGCAAATAAGGTTTGTCTTTAAAAAGAACAGAAGTTTTAGTAAGCGGGATGGCAATTTAAAAAAGTTTTTTTTGGAAAAAATAAAGGGGTAATTTGAAGGCCCACCAAAAAAATCACGGGGTTCCTTTGCCCATTACTCCAAGGTGCATACTAATTTTACGCGCGCCCAACAACCAAACTGAAGGTGATTGAACCGTTGCGGGAAATTTAAGGTAGGACCCGGAAATTTTTTGATATAAAAAAATCGAAAAATTATTAGGGTTGAGAGTAAAAAGGGGTAAATAATTTTTAGAAAAGTATCCCAAGTTGCACGATTCGTTTTAGCTAGGCTACGTGTTTTGGTTTATTCTCACCCCTTTAAAATAAGTTTGTTCAATATATTAGAAAATTTTAAATTTTAAAATCTTAATAAAGTTTTATTAAAAATTCTAAAATGACGATTTATTTGAGAACCCACACCCCTAATTCCCCTAAAAAACCCAAAATATGGTAGAAAAAGATCAAACATATCACAACATTATCTTTTTCTAAAAAGAAGAAAATATATTGAATGTATATATTTAAAAATTTTTAAAAAAAAAAAATGAATGCATTTTTTTGAATTAAAAGCAATTTTTCATCTCAAACCGGATAATGGGCAATGTTTTTTAAAAAATAACAAATTTTTTTAATGAATGTATTTAAATGAAAATGAATTAATTTTTAAAGGACAGAGTTCAAACGTATATAATGGATCACAACTTTTTTAATTAAAAATAAGAATAGTTTCCCAAAGAAAAAAACTAAAACATGGATGAATAAAAAATTTTTTTTTAGTACTGAAATAAATCAAAAAGGTGCTTTAAAGTTTAAAAACAAAATTTTTTTTTAAAATGGGCCCCAAAATTGGCCAAGAAACCCAAACATTCCCCGAGAACTGGTATCACTTTTTAGTGTGGCATCATATAGGAGTGTCAGACTAACCATCTAACTGGAACATCTGCTCATGCACTTAAGGGCCCAAGGTCGCATATACTGACTTGGGCACAGTAGGTCTTGTCCCTCATGGGATGTCGCGCCATCGAGTTAAGTTATCATATAGGAGGATACCAATTGCAAAAATTTTGACGCCCAGTTTCCTCTTCAAAGGGGAGGACATGAGCTCTAACTATGCGAAATTGTACAAGAAATTTAACTTCGCCGAGAGCACCCAAGCCAAATAGGCACTCTAGGAATCTTTAACATGCCGCATAATCATACGACATGGACGCTGTCGTTTTTTTGGCATCATGAAAATCCATCAACTTCAGCCAGGTGGAACCAGAAAACTTTTGTGCAGAAGGCCAGCGTCTAACCAACTACACCACTCAGCCAGAGCATTTAAATGTCTGTTGGAACAAATATTTACGTGAAAAATCTTTTATTGAATGTGGCAACAAATACCAATATAGAATCAAGTTAAAAGCAGAATATGAAATGTGAATGTAGACAACTTCTACAGATCTAGAATTTGCCATTTTGTGCAAAAAAAATTGCAGGCATATATATGCATAAAAATATCTCTGTCAGAAAATATGCAAGGGAAAGTGGCATCTGGAGTACGTAATAATATTATTAACGGCTAAATTACATAAGTTTGGTATCCGACTAGGTTGAAAAAGTGTTTTTTGACAAAAAAATTCGATTTTTTTTGTTATGATTTCAAAATAAAGCCTCAACCTTTAAGATTCCAAAGCAGTCATTATTTTAATTTTACGTAAATTAGAACTCTTGATATAGCAATTTTAATACAGCATAGTAGTTAGTCTGGACCGGAGTGAGCGACATATGCAGTGTGTTTAAGTATTACTTCCCTAAAATGGAATTTCAAAAACCAAAATTTTAATTATCTGTTTCCTAAGCCAAAGTTTGCTTATAATTATTTCAAACAATTTTGTTACAAATGATTGGCAACGGCATTTTCAACTATCACTATCCCGTGTTTGCTTACATTCGACGATTAGATTTACCACGCCTATCTTAGTTCTGTTTCTGCTATATTTTGCTTTATTCTTAGAACTTTAATTATTTTAATTTAATCTCAATTTTATTTTACCTGAAATCATGGGAAAAAGTCGTTCATATCGTCCTTGTAAAAAAAAATTTCAGGGGTCTTTTTTACATATTATTAATTTAATTATTTTATAACTTTACAAAATACTTAATAAGACCTTTTTAAATAAATTTAAATAGTTTTAATAAATTTATCTAAATAATTTTAATAATAAAACAATTTCAATAATAATAAAATAATTTCAATAATAAATAATAATTTTAATAATAAATTAATAATTTTAATAATAAATTAATAATAATTTTAATAATTCTTATTAATATTAATTAATTATTTAATTATAATTGTTAATATTTTTAATTAATAATTATTTTAAATAATTTTAATTAATAATAATTTTAATTATTTTAAAATAATAATAATTCAAATAATAATTTTTTTTACTTTATAAACTACAATATAATTACATAAAATATAATTTAATATTTAATAAACCTTTCGTAAATAAATTCATTTAATTTTAAAAAATAATTGAATGAATTGAAGAAAAAAAGTCGATCGCGCGCGCGTGGAATGGAACCCTAACCTCGCGCATATTAAGCAGATAACTTACCAATCAGGCTACGGACTCGTTGCGGGAAATTAATACTTAATTGTATAAAAGCTAAGCATAAATTTCGAAGGCTATTTTCTTCGAATTGACTGGCTATTCGTCGGAATTACATTGAGGGTTAAACACCCTAAGGGGTACTACTATTACACCAAGTCTCGACCCCAATTGAATTTCCTTAGTCGTGCCCTCCTTGCCATTTAAGCCAATCAGCCGGAATCATGGAGGGAGGGGGAGAGTCCATTTTCAAGGCAGGTGTGTTCAGAGCGCTATAACTCACGTTATATTGAATATTTTTGGCGAAACATTTATATGCTCACTCTTAAGACACATATTTTAATAAATGGTAAAAACTTAAGGATCTATTCTTTTACTAATCGTAAAAAAATAAAATAAAATAAATAAATAAATAAAAATAAAAATAAAAAAAAATAAATTCTAAGATTGTTTAAAAAACAGGCCCATGGGTGAACCCCATTAAACTATAATGAACAACTGTACGGGAAAAAAAGCAAACCATGTCGCCAAAAAATAGATTTTTCTTAAAAAATAGCTTTTAAAACATTTTCCTCAAATAGAATTGTTATTACGTGATGCAAAGATTCAACAAATGTATTATTACAATGATAAATATCTAAGGTGATGATTGAGATATATATCATAAATGAATTGTACAATACTTAAAAGATATGGATATCCACTTATTATAACGTCGAATCAAAACACGTCGTGAAATGCCAGTAAAGGAAAACCATTCCCTTACTTGTTCAAACGTAATAATTTTGCTAGTGCCACCTCGAAAATTACTGTTTTTTTATAGTCTGTACTGTTCTAGCACAATAAACTTGGTCGAAAATAATATGAATAAAATAGTATGAAAAAGGGAAAAAAATTGGAACCTATTTTCTACGGAAAAAAAAAGTTTTTCCCCCAAAATACTGTCAAAAAAAAATTTCCCCGGGAAAAGACTAGGGATTTAAAAAGGGAAATAAGAAACGTAACGGAATTTCCCGGCAACTTTGGGACCGTACTTTTTCCCGAATTCATGTAGCTGTTTTAAAAATAAATAAAACCATTTGTCGGAAATTTTTGAACACAACTACTGCTTTTTTGGGCCATCTAATTATTGTGGGCTATATTGGATCTTTTATTTATTTGGTACATATGTATTTTTTAAAATGAAATTTTTTAATTCTTCTAAATCTACGCCAATTTATTTATATTCCGTAAAAAGTTTTTTAAATTAAAACTCAGGGACTAAAAACCATGGGGCCCAAAAACCCATCTCAATAAAACGTGACCTTGGGCTCCTGGGGGTGCTTGAGGAGATGCCCCGTCGGGTTGGTAAAACCCCCGACTCGAAGCCCCCAATTTTAATTCCCAAGCAAGCTTGGTACTCATTTATTGACCCCCTGAAGTGATAAAAGGCTGAGTCATTTTCCCAGCCAAAGAAAAAAACCCCCCATACATGTGGCGGGGAAAAGGAAAGGAAACACTCCCCTTTAGCCACAGGGGCTTAGGGCCCCCCCTAGGTACTATTAAAATCACCCCAAAAATATTTTTTGGGATGGAACAAATTTTTTATTCAAAATGGTCACCCCCGCACAAAAAAAAAAAAAGAGTTAAAAAGAAAAAAAAAATATTACGGGAAACGTAATGAAGCAACCTGAACTTGGAAATTAGAACAATTTAAAACGATTTAAAAAGTGGAAAAAAAAGAAATTTCCCATTTTCCAAAATAAATCAGCGCAAAGAGATAAGTACCAGGATGAAACTGAAAGTTGGGGAAAACATTTATTAAAAAAAACAGTAGAAAAATTTTGAAATTTTTACCATTCAAAAGGGAAATTCCCCGCCCCGACAGGTTTATCCCTTATGCCCGTTGCAAATTTACACAATAAGACCCACTAAGAAATTTGACCTACCCGTTTATTACTTTTTTTAGAAACAGTTGTTATCTCTTTTTCCAGATTTATTCCCTTTCTCATTGGGTAAATCTTGGGAAAAACTTAACCAAAAGGGTTTAAAAAAAAATTTGGTTCCTTTAAAAAAAAGAATTTCACCTTTTGTTAAACCTATTAAACCCTAAAAAATTTTCCCAAAGGGAAATCCCCTTTGGGCTTAAAAATAATCCAAAGTAATTTTTAATGATATTCAATTTTCCAAAAGGAAATTTTAAAAATAAAATAATGCACAACACAAAATAACACATCCAATTTTAAAAAACAATTACTTAAAAAATTTAAAAATTTTCCCACACAAAAAAAAAATAAACCAAAAAAATAGAAGTATCATATACATAACACCGTAGCAAAAAATATTATTAAATGATAAAAATTAAAAGTAAAACCCTATTGCAATTTTGTAAATTGCCATCTTGGGAAAAAAATTAGGCCCCAACGACTTAAAAATTAAAATTAGTACCCTTTTACGTACACAACTGAATTAAAAAATATTTTTTCCCGATTTTTATACTTTTTTAGAAGATCTCGTCTTTTTTAAAAACTAAAAGCATTTTTTTTTAAATAGTGCCCAAAAATCTTGAATAAGGGATATGAAAAAATAAAAATTTTTAAAAATTGTTCTATAATTTTTTTTAAAAACATTATCCAGTACTTTATCAAATAACTTATATATTAACTATGTTTTTGTAACGTCTTATATGCGTTTGTAAAAAATATTCTATATATTTAAAATAATGTTTTAAAAATGGAAACCCCCTTGAAAATAACAGGATTACTAAAAAATTTTTATCCATGTGCAACAAGAAAAAAAAAACAAGGAAAAAAAACTTTTTTAAATAAAAAGCTTATTGTTGTATTTATGGAGAGAACTAAAAAAACTCATTATTTATAAAAAAAAAATGTAAGCTCTATTAGAAATATTAAAAAAAAATCACAAAACAGATTCCCCCAATTTTTAGTAATTTTTATTTTTTTTTATGACTTGGGGAAAACCCCAAAAACTTGAAGATGTGAAA
>BMAV01017409.1:129569-140071 GCA_019973955.1 Trichonephila inaurata madagascariensis | reverse complement strand
AACTCGCCGATTCTAATGAAAACTACGAATAAACTCAATTTACTGTTTCACCTTACAATCACAAATTCAATTGTAATTTCACTAGCTGGTATACCCATTCTTCGCACGGGTGAATGGAAAAATAAACAATATAAACTAAATGACAAAGAAATTTTTAATGAATTAATTTTAAATGAATTACAAATTAAACAAAAAAAAGGCTCTTAGCATTTTAAGTTTTTGGGAGTCTAATAGTTGAAAAACAGCATTTTTTTTTATCTATAACGCCCCGTAACCCACTTGGGGATCAATTTTTGAAAGTCTCCTTTTAACTGCTCCACAAAAATAACATGTCTTCCTGATTTCAAAGCTTTAATCTTAGTGGTTCATAAAAAGGAAATTTCCTAAATAAAAGGCCCTCTTAAAACCCCCTTGAAGTTAGATTTTCGGAAGATATCTTTTGCATCGGATCTTTACTCCATGACAGAAACATGCCTCCTAAATTTGAAGTCTGTAGATCTAATAGTTCAAAAACGGGAATATTTATCCATACACCTCTTTAACCACTCGCAATCCACCTTGGAGGTCTTTTTTTGAAAAACCTTTTTTTTTTCTATCGTATCTCTACTTCATGAAACGAAAATGACTGCCAAATTTCAAGTCTGTAGGTCTAATTATTCAAGAACAGAATTTTCTGTTATCTATAACACCCCTTTAACCCCTTGCAACCCTCCCCTTTTGGGAGCTATTTTTTAAAAACCTCTTTCGTAGTGGATCTCTACTCTGTGGAATGAAAATGCCTACCAAATTTTTAGTCTGTAGGTGCAATAGTTCAAAAACGGAATCATTTTTCTATATCGGCACTTAATCCCTTGACAATACCGTCTGTAGGTCTAATAGTTCCGGATATATCATATGATGTATCCGGATATTCATTTTGTAGGAGTCTTCATAATTCTATTAGCAAGCCAGTAACGACATTCCATTCTGTTCGAACACGTCGATGTACACACGTGAGTAATTTAAATTCCGTTAACCAAAGCACGCATTGCATATTTTACTGCGGCGTTCACATCTGTACTAATGAAGTCAGTATAAAAAGTTTATCGTTTGCAATTGCCAAATAATGCGCGCACGTGAGGCCGATCGGACTAGACCCAAAAAATTTCGGAGGGTTTTCCAATCCATGGATGAACAGTTTATTACATTATGATGGGTAGTTCCATAATAATAAACCATTACTTTTGGATACTTTAAGCCCGGACACCCTGTATATGTAAGCATAGTTTTAAGTTAATGTCAAAATTCTAAGGAATATGATTATTGAAATAGTCCGTGCTGTTATGTTGTATTTACTAAAACATCTTAACTTAAGTATTTCTCTTCTTATGTGTGTTGATACTAACTTACAGTTTTTGCTTCTTATTTCTTATAAAAAAAAAAATTTGCCGAGAGTAACTACAAAACGTCTATATGGAAAAAATTAACTGCGCTAAGCGCTAAATGACAAAATACAGGTTACAATCAACATCTACTTTAATTTTAATTTCAGTATCAGTTTCAAGGAAAGGTGAAAATGTTCATTATAAAAAGTGTTTCATTTTTTCTTTGGTGGTGGAGGAGGAGGAACTTCGGGATTTGGAGGTGGTGCATCAGGATTTGGAGGAGACCCGTCAGGATTTGGAGGAGGTGCGTCAGGATCTGGAGGAGGTGCAACAGGATCAGGTGATTTCGGAGGAGGAGCATATGGATCCGGAGGAGGAGGAAATGGTTCCGGTGGTAGAGGAAATGGTTCCGGAGGAGGTAAATCAGGTGCCGGTTCAAATGGATCCGGAGGAGGTGGAAGCGGCTCGGGAGATGGTGGCTTTGGTTCAGGCGGAGGATTTGATGGATCCGGAGGTGGTGGATCGGGAGTTGGACCAGGATCAGGTTCTGCTGGTTTTTCTGGAGGTGGACCAGGATCCGAATCAGGATCAGGGGGGGGTTTGTTAGGATCTACGAAAATATTAAAAAAAAAAAGAAAGAAATTATTGAATTAAAGAATTTAAATACAAAATTTTACCATTATATACAAAGTCAACATCTTTCCCTTGCTTTAAATTATCAAAATGCATTTAAAAGGAATATAGCTTTAATAATTGAAATTTGTCCAGAGAAAATTTTTTTCATAAAGTCATTTAAATTTTTGCTTAATTGGTATTTTTAATGAAACCAAAAATTATTTATTCCATTAAAGCTTACGAAAGTCTATTTGCTAATTTTTTGCAAAATAATGTTACTTTTAGTATTCGGTTCCTTGCGTTATTTATCTATTTATAAATTTGCCATAAATTATTAATTTTTTTAAGAATTAAATCTCATTAGTGTGTGTGCTACTTTGAAATTTCTTTCATATTATAAAGTCAAAACTTTAAGGAAGAATTATTTTTATGGTCATTTTTTATCAAAAAGGGTTAGCTATGAAATAAATATTTTATGAACACACCATTAAGATTAATTGATTTAAATAAAGATAAAAATTATATACCTAGCATCTATATTTTTAATCAATATATATCTGATATTTGATGATTGATATCAGCATTATACATACAAATTAAATGTATTTCTTTCCCCTTTTCTGAAGCTTTTTGAACTAATGTGTTATAATTCTATGGTGTTTATTTCATTATATTTTTTATATTATAATTATTCACAGGTACAACTGGAAATTTTGGTGGAGTAGGAAGTACTGGAAATAGTGGAGGTATATTATTCATTATTTGCTAATATGCAGTGAAATACGTTTAAAGCGAAAACGCTTCAGACGAAACATTGATTAACACGAAATAATACAACCCGACAAACTGCTATGTATTTTCATGCATTTTTTCTCTTAACACGAAACGAAAATCGCTTAACTCGAAAAGATTTCCCTTCTGGGAATAAACAAAATACGGAAAGCGCCAGCTAGATTGGACTGTCCTATTGTATTATGGGAAGAATTCATTGCAGTAGATGATTATAATATTTGTACATCCCCAATTGTGGCAGACATAGACATTTTGGAGTTTTTTCAAAGATGAAATAATATCATTAATGCAGATTCCGACAGAACAAGTAATATAAAAAAAAATTTAAGTCAATTTCTACTTAAATCAAAGAAAAATTTTATTTTAGCTACTTTTTATTAAATAGTTACAATTAGTATAAATATGTATGTACATATGACAGAATTACCACATTAAGCGGTAATTAATTTTCATTAATTCTCATTAAAGTATCGTACTGTCATCTAAAACAAACATGTATATAAAATTTCAGTTCAATTGAATGCTTTAAAACGTGAGAAAAAAACATTTTCAAGTTTTGACACAAGTCGCCTAAGTTGCCAACGTGGCAGTGTGTGTACATTTGTAATTCTTTAAATAATTAGTTTTAATCAATTAATTTTTATTAATTATAATTAAATTATTGAATTGTCATCCAAAATAATCATGCATATAAAATTTCAGCTCAATTGAGTGCTTTAAAATGTATTTTATTAACGATTGAAGATTCCACCAAAATAAATAAATATATAGAGAGTGTGACCTAATAGTAGGAATTGAAAAAAAGGAAATTAATAATGCAGTTTCTGTTCCCACATCATCCGAAATGAGGAATGCCATGAAATGTATACGCAGTTATTTAGACGCAACTTTCAATGGTAAAATAAATAACAAAATTGATGATATTGAACAATTTATTGACAACAATTATTTGATGCTAAAAAAAAAGCAATGCAAAGAAAAGTGTCAGATTATTTTCTCCAAACTCAATAAATGCTTCGTTTTTCAAAAAATATGAAAATTTTGTATTAAATTTCTTTAAGATATCCGACTACTTGCAACATTTTTTTTAAAAAAAAAGAGAGAGATGGAGATTTTTTTGTGGTTTTTAGATTTATTTAGTACATTTTAAGAAAAAAAGACTAAATTTAAGAAGAAAAAAATGAATTATTACTCCAAAAATGGGAAAAAATGGGTAAAAATTTACAAAAAATTACATAATTGGGGCCAGATCTGTACAAAATGAACAAATTCTCAATTTTTCAATTTTGATGCATGACTTTGCTATTCCTTTTTTGAAATGGTCTTCAGGATAAGAGATATTTTAATTTTTACAAAAACTAGATCACGTTATCTTAGTTTTTATATGAAATTGCTTTAAAAAAACGGTGATTATATTCACATAAAGGACTGTAAATTTTGTAATAAAACAGTTATTGATAAATCGGATGGTTAAAACTCTTCTACTGTTATACAGAGCATACTCAAAAAATTTCAGCAGATTAATTTAAAAACTTTTTGGGCAATCGCTGTCCCCGTTTGAGCTTTTCAAAAAAAAACACACATTTCGAGTAAAACGCATTTTAAAGTTTGATATCTTAAAAATTATGGCATCTGCTTTTACTAAGACACTTGTAGTTTTTGTTCTAAAGAATGTAAAGTAAAACACTTTATATTTTTATCATGCTAATAAGATGGTATATAAAATAAAATCCTAAAAAATTTGTCAGCTTTTAAAAAATTCATGATTTTAGGGTAGTCGGATACCTTAAGATCTTGTGAATATTTTTGCTTAATTATTTTTTATTAATTATATGCATATGTACATATCTGTGTAAATAAAATGAACTCTGATAAACTTTATTTATTTTTTTGCAATATCCTTTAACACGAAATTCTTTTAACACGAAAAAATATTTTAGTCCTTTCAGTTTCGTGTTAAACGATTTTTACTCTATATGAAAAGTCTGCATTGTTTCATTTTTGATGAGTTACTAAACATGTTGCTTTCATCATTAAATTCTTCACATAAAAATATAATTTAATACAATTTTCTTTACTTAAAGAATTTTAAATCGTTAAATTATTGAATTGCTTTCCAAACTATACAATGAAACTACATGAACGTTTAAAATCAAAAGAAAGCATTGCTCTCACTTCAATCAGGACTTTTTAAAATACTTACATTGAAACTGGATGCTTTGAAACAAATATTTTAGTCGTTGCATTTCAGTTCTATCTCGTCGTTGTCAGCATTTCCAATACAATCATAAATATTTCTAAATACTTCGAATACATATTTGTTATTCGTTTTCTTTGTGCGTTGAACTAATGAAATTTTAAGATTAAGATGTATATTTTAAGCTCTTGAGGAAACTTTACAAAATTTTATTATTTGGCACTTCTTCATATTAGCGCGAAAAATATAACTTTCTAAGCGACCCAGGAGAAAAGGAATCAAACTTCAAAATTGTTTTTCATTTCTATTGATTTTAAATTGAATTATTGAACACTGTTTATTAAAGATATGTAATATGTATTATGTAACGAGATATCCTTTATATCCTGTTCATAGGTAGCGTAAAAAATATATATTAAACAAAATTACCATAAAGGTTATAAAGTGACTGATTTAAGAAAGCTAAGCTTTACATTATTTCTCAAAAAAAAATCTAAAAATAGATTTATATTTGTAGAAAACTCTTATTATGCTTTCAGTAAAGGTTCTCTTAAGATTTCCTTTCATTCTTGTTTATGACTCATCTCGAAAAACTGAAACTGAATATTAAATATCATATTAAAATTAAATGTAATTATCTTAAGCAAATTTTTTCCGAGAAATAAATAAAACAATAATTAGTCACTGTTACTTTCCTCTTCTAATCAAAATGTTTAAGAAAATGGAAAAATTATTATTATGTACACTATATATTTTTTCCATAATATTCAAAAAATATGAAAAAGCAAATGAGGAAAAAAAATACATTTTGAACAACTAAACATAAGAACTAAATTTCCTTATTTTCCGGAGGGGGGTTTTAATTGCTGCAAATAACATATTAAGATGTATGTTATATATTTATTTTGTTTGTGGGTTCTTTTTACTTTCAGGATGGTACAATGGGGCAGGAGGTCAACAAAATGGCGGTAATCAAGATATAGGTATGAAGTTATGGTAAACTTCAAATTTCAGTTTAAATTAATTACCGGTAATTATTTTCAAATGAATGACATATCTTTTACTGAAATTATCTCCAACTTAGCAATGATTTTTACTTCTTTTACTTATTTATTTGAATTAAATGCTCATTTAAATTCAATCAAATTATAGCAATGTCAAAAAATATTTTATTTTTTTTTTCTCTTTTCTCTCTTTGAATTATTATAATACATTTCATTTTTCAGGCAAAGGAATTCACATACATTTACAGGATAAAGCAGGAATTAATAACAATGGTAAGTGTTCATTACCATCAGAAAATATTTCTCCGATAATTTGCTTGTTTTTTTTATAACTCACATTAACTACAAGAGGCTTTAATTGCTCCCGGCTATTTTACTAGCAAAAGTATATTTTAAAAAATAATATATAAATTTATTTTTTTTTTATTTTAAATTATTTAAAACATTTTACAGTTACTGTGGGAATATTTGTGCTTTTCATCAAATTGTAGCACAAAATTAATATTTGTTTTTATGAAATTTAATTCAAAGCAAAAAGAACAAAGAATTGTATCCTTATTGAGGAATCATTTTCGTTGTAAAATATTTATAATGTTTTGTATAATAATCGCAGTTTGATATTATTTCTAAATTGGATACTCAAATAAGCTTAATTTAAATTTTTAAAAACTTTTTTTAATATGTATCAGATGTTTTTTTTAATTAAGTATGTTTGATTAGTATGAGATAGTAAATAAGTATGATATAATAAGAGTGCACATAATATTTCTTTATAAACAAAGTGGCATTTTAGAATGAAACATAACGGTTCTTATTTGACACTTTGTTCAATATTCGTGTTCCTATCATTTAAGAATTAAAGTTTAATATAAAAAGGACTAAAAAAAGGAATTTTTTGTTCCTTGAGAAAGAATTACTTAAAAAATGCATTACATTATTACAAGAGAGCTATATAAATGCAAAATGTTTCAAAAATTGTAATTTTAAATACATGTTATTATTAGAGATATTGAATCATAAACTCTTTCAAAATAAACACCCAATCAAAACGTTTCTGGAATTAGATATCGAAAATTTACCTTATTATTTAATGCTTATATTCATTTTTAAAAGTTTTGTACAGAAGAATAAAAAATATTTTTTGCGTTAAATTATCTCAAAACTTTGAGGAAAGGAAATTTATCTAATATAAACAATTATTGTAAATTTGATAATAATTTTGAATTTTTTGTTGCATTCTGGTTTTCTTAAAAGCCAAATAATATTGACGATAATTATCTCCAAGCCTTAAAATAAAAATACTAAATTCATAGGCCCCTCACAAGAGAAATGTAGACGAAAAAATTCTTGGATCCATGTCAAAAATGACTACAAAATAAACTTTTTAAAAATTCTTTCAAATTCTTCTTCCAAATAGTGCACAGCATTTACAAATTTTTGACTGTTTTTAACAAAGTCTTTTTTTTTAAATAGGCCAGTATTATTTACAACAGTCGGGACCATACGTAAATGGACGAAACGTAGGAGGTAATAAACTTCTAAATATTCTTCAATAGACGTTCTTGTGAATTTTTATATACCAAGACCCATTAAAAAGCTGACAGATGTTCAAAATTTTCTTATGTACAAAAATGAAAATTAAAAAAATAGAAACAACTTTAAAAAATGCATGTGTTTACTGAAGGCATGCAGACTCTAAATAAAAACTGCTATGCTTATGCACTTCAAGTTAATGAAAAATAGATCGAGTTTAAGTGTATTAATCATTTTATTGCTACATTATTGCTTTATAGTTCATCTATTTTGAGATGTAGAATTACACTCCATTATCTTTGATTATTTTCACTAATTACTAGGGGGGAGTACCCCCAACCCCCACTGTATAAATTTTTCAACTGTTCTTGCTCAAATTGTAAACCTATAATTTACAAGTATTATGCAGTTCTATTTTTATAGGTATTCATTTTTGGTTACCAAATTTGGCGACTTGGTGACCATTTTAACGACTTCTCGATCCTATGTATAACATATGACTTGGAGTACTTCTAAGTTGACGTATTTGTGACTGATATGAATAATGAAGAATGCAATCGTTTATCATATAATAGTTTACTCCAAGGGTTCAACAAATCGTTTTGTACCCCCCCCAAGCCATGACTAGATCAGATTCCTATTTTAAACGTCGACCGTGAGCGAGTGCCGTTCGTCTACGTGGTTGTATGCGGGAGGTGAGTTGAGTTGTACTGAGCAGGAGGTTTACCCCAACTGACATACAAAGGGCTAGGGATTCATCGTATGTATGCTTCTGAAAATTACTGGAATTATTAACATCATGATCTATGATGTAAGTGGAATTTTCGAGAAAGTGATGGAAGTAGGAAGACCAACAAGGTAAATCATTTTCTTGGCACTTCTCTTCAATTAAATTCAATTTCTTACGACCCTTTTTTACTGGCTATATCTTATGTCTGGATAAATTTATTACAGCATTACGAAAAATTTCTTTTAAAAAGAGAGAGAGATTTTATAAATATTTTTTTATTCCTTTCAACTTTTAAGAGATAAAAAATGTAAAATAATAACCGTACTTTTATTAGTAGGAGTAAATCATGGATTAAAAAATAATTTCATTGAAAATAACTCCAATAAATATGTATTGTCATTTACACTTCTTAGAATAATTTAGCCAAGAGAAAGTTCAAAATTAAAATATATGAATTTTTATAATTTATTATATTTTTTCAACATATTATATCGATATTTTGTTTAAAAATGTCATCTTTAATTTTATGTCATTTTTTCTGCAATCACATGGTATGTCAATGAAGAAAATTAGCTGCTGTATTAAAATCCTCTTTCACGGTATAATTATAATTCCAATGTTTTTTAAAAAGTCTTTTTTTTTTAATGCTTGAGAAATTGTTACAAAAATCGTCAAAATCTTGTTAATCATCTAGTTAATCAATCGAAATTGACTTCCGAGATACAATAACCAGTTCAAATTGTTTGCATCTAGTTTTTTAAAACTTGGTGAATTCATATGAAGCTTTAACCTTATCAAAACAAAAAAATTAAATTATTGTTTTTGAAGTTTCTGAAAAATATATACTAAAGCTATATCTCTCTAAACATAATTTTAAAAAATTCGTGGTGATGTAATAAATTTATTGCTTGCTATCGCAACAATGCCAACGTTCAAGATAACTCGCCAAGTTGGTCCTGTGCGCGGTACGCACTGAATTCGCAACCACGGGCTTCGTTTCATATAATATCACCAGTTGTGCGATAGAGCAGGTTCTCTCAGAACTCGTAATATAAAAAAAAATTAAGTCAATTCTTACATCAACTGAAAAATTTTCTTTTAGCTACTTTTTATTAAATAGTTACAATTAATATAAATATGTGTATACATATGACAGGAGCATAACATTAAGTGGTAATTAATTATCATTAAAGTATTATATTGTCATCCAAAACAATCGTGTCTATAAAATTGCAGTCCAACTGAATGCTTTAAAACGTGAGAAAAAAAATATTTTAAAGCCTTGACCCAAGTCGCTAAAAAGGAAACCAACGTGGCTGCATCTATAATTCTTTAAATAATTAGTTTCAGTCAATTAATTTTAATTAATTATAATTAAAATATCGCATTTTTACCCAAAACAATAGTGTATAGAAAATTTCAGCTCAAAAGAGCGCTTTAAAATGTGAGGGAAAAAAACCTTTTCAAGTTTTGACACAAGTCGCCAAAAGGGTCGCTAAATCGCCAAAAATGATATCAACGCAACTGTGTGTATTTTTAATTCTTTGAATAATTAGTTTTAATCAATTAATTGTTATTAATTATAATTAAATTACTGTATTGTCATCCAAAAATCATGTATATAAAATTTCAGCTCAATTGAGCGCTTTAAAATGTATTTTATAAACGATTGAAAATTCCACCAAGATAAATAAATAATTATATAGAGAGTGTGAGCTAATAGTAGGAATTAAAAAATATTGCAGCCATTGCCTGAGAAGAAAGGCATTGTCTCATACGAAAACTCATTAACAATCAACGGAACTAAATACTCGACTTACCAGGAAGTTGCAAAAGCTGCACGTTTATCAAAATCTGAGTACTTTATCAATGAAGTGTTGAACGATGCAACTTCAGCGTTGAATTTAACTGCAGAGGAGCGCCAAGAACAAATTTTGAAGAAAAAAAAGAACAAATAAATCGAACTACATAATGCATGTAAATTGTAGTTTTACAATTTGAGCAATGAGTATGAGCCAGTAGCGCACACAGGAATTTTTCAAGGGGGGGGGGGGGCCAGGGGGGAAAGTCCACTATTCTTGTATCATGATCCTTTTAATTTTGTATATTTTCGGGGAAAAAAAACAAAAATCTAATTATTGAATAAATAATTAGCATTAATTAGTAAAATTAATCATTAATAACAAATATTTAATTAAATTTTACAGACTATATACTTAGAATTTTAATAAATCGGAAAAATATCAAGGGCTTTGGGGGGGGGGGGG
>BMAV01017409.1:81639-98985 GCA_019973955.1 Trichonephila inaurata madagascariensis | reverse complement strand
CAAAAGTAACAACACCAGATTCAAATACAGGAATGTCCTCAGCACCAGTTTCTTCAACAAAATTGCCCACAGCATCTGGCTCTACGTCACCAAAAATAACAACATCTGGTTCTACAACAGAAATACCAACATCTGGTTCTACAACAGAAATACCAACATTTCCCAGCTCTACAACAGAAATATCAACAATTTCAAGATGTACAGCAGGAATGTCAACAACTGCAAATTCTCCAATATCAACACCTAGTTCATCAAAACAAAAAGGGACCAAACTTGGTCCTACAACACAAAAAAGGACAACACTTAGTTTTACAACACAAAAAATAATACCAGTTTCTACTGCAGGATTGACAACACGTGGTCTTAAAACAGTTCTGAAATCAACATCTCTTGGCTCGACGATTCCAGATACAGTGTTTCCTATTTCAGTCTCAGATTTCATGACATTTAAATCAATAAAATCTGGTTCTACAGAGCCTATCTCAACAAATCCTGGGTCAGTAGTACCTGACTCTACAGTATTTAACTCTACTGTACCAGAATCAACAACTTCTGACATTACAATAAGAAAATTAACATCTATCTCATCGAAACCAAGCCCAATGACTCATGCTTTACTTAAAAACACGCTAACCTCTCCAATACCAGAATCTGGCGGAATCTCGGCAGTTACTTCTACATTGCCATCCTCAGCAACGAAAAGCAGAAAGAGAACATCAAGAAAAACTTCAAGAAAAGGTATTAAATATTTTCCTTTTTGATAAAATGTTTAATATTTGTTTAATGATAGCATCCAAATGCCATTTTATTTTAGAAAGACATAAGTAGAATTAAACTTTAAGTTATCTGAAAAGTATTTATTTGCTTATGAATTAATGTTATATCGTAACTTTAAATGCATGATAAACAAAAAGCGTTATAATATTTTGATATTTTACAAAAATATTAGAAGTCCCTATTTTTTTCCTCTTTTAAATTTGATAAAATATTCATTTAGATGGTATCAAAATTGTACTAAATATATATTTAAATAGAATGTATATACTTAAATACTATGTATATACTAAAATACAATGTATATACTTAAATGCTATGTGTTTATTCAAGTATATTCATATGTTTTGTCATCAATCGGGAACCTTATAATATCGTGTATAGATGACGTTTGTTCTTTTTCCATATTTTTTTTCCAGATTGATTTGTACTCTTATAATATAAATACTAAATAAATTCTATAAGTGTTGCATTTATATATTAAATGGCCATAAATTATAATAGTGTTACGTAGATCGGGGTTTGATGATTTTATGCTATCAGTCTCAAATAGCAAAAGAGTTCTTCAGGAGGAATGGAAATTTATAGCAAAAAAACAATCCTTAGAAATATAGGATGCAGCAGTAAAAATTCTCTTAATAAATCCCAGAAGATCTTCACACCTTCTACAATGCTCAGACACAACTAGCAGTGTCTAAAAATACAAATGCATAATGTTTAAGATTATTCGCAAGCACTCGCTCAATAGTAGCAACTAATCGACTCTTCAACGGTTAAAGCAATATACTCTCATCTTCAGAGAGCGAATCCTATTTATACTCTATACGGATCTTTCTCAAAAGATCCACTTACGTGATAGATGGTGATATTAATGTATTTCTCCAGTAATTTTTCCAGAAGTATCCTTTTCGTCACCAACTCGCCAAAAATTATGCCAACTTGGCCCTATCACCAACATTTTGCCATTATAATGTAAGGAACTGCATTGCTTGCGAATATTGCAATTTTAGCATAAAATAAATACAATAGAAAGTAATATTAAAGTATCGCACATCACACACACACACACAAAATATAAATTATTTACTCTATTTTAAGCATTCATTGCACAAAATTCATAACACTAGGAAGAATTTTATACACACACATATTACTTAAGAATTATATCAAATTAATTTGCTTGGTATCCAAATATATTTTATCTGATGTATATCCAAATATAACGAATCTGCCATATCAAGATTATTTTTGGTGTCCATTTTGACAAATGCATTTACACGAAGTCATGGGAAGCAATATGCAAGAGCATCTAGATAACAATACCCTATATAAGAAATACAAATATAGGAAGTGTTTTATCAAAGCTTTCATTTGTGCTTAAAGAATTCGTGAAAAAAATTTTCTACCACACTACGGTAGTTAACAAATCACAACTCTAAAATGCTTGTTGGAACTAGACGCCTGCTGGGTTTCATTCAAAGAAATCGCAAGGGAGTGCAACATTCCACTTTCTCCAATTTTAAGAATATACCAAAAATATATGATTCCAGGCATCACCTCCTATCATGGACAAATTAATAACCAAAATGGATTGCTAATTATTGACTGAGATCAGTGACGTGGACTTAGATTAATCAGTTATACCAGATAAACAATAGTGCATCAAATAACAACAATTAATACGGAACGCATGATTGACCACAAATATGTCCGAGTGGACAGTGCAGCTATATTTGGTATTGATGAGATACGGCAGCAGAAAATCTACTCGAGTCCCTTTAATAAAAATACATTATTGTCTGCAGTGCCACTGATCTGAACATATCAGTTAAAGCCCATTTGACAGGAAAAATGTTCCTTGGTCAGATGAGTCACGATTCTAGTTGGTAAAGACTGATACTGAAGTTGGAGTGTTGTGCAGAGACCACGAGGCAATGGATTCAAGTTATCAACAAGGCTCCAAGAGCGAACTAGTGGTGGCTACACCACGTGTGTTTTGACATGACATGAATTGAGTTCTCTGATCAGATTGAACCAATCTCTATTGCCTTAAAATGGATATGTTCAGCCAAATGCCGTGAACAACACAGTGCAAAACCATTCTCTCGCGTATTTTCAAATACATTAATAATAATATTAATAAAAGCAGATACGTGTTATCGCAACGATCGCCAACGTTCGAGATAACTCGACAATTTGACAAACCCAGTTTCGTATGTGCCGTATCATCATGCCTTGATAGGAGTTGTTGGTTGTATGCACTGAATGAATTGTCAGTCATGAGCTTCGTTTCATATAATGTCGCCAATAAGTTGCGATAATACATAAGTATCTAAAAGAATTTGGTGATGTCTTTGGATTTGGCTATATTGGTTGACTGTATAACACGCAAGGGTACTTTTCCGTTTCGGAGGATCGTAAAAAGGCAACTGAAAATCGCCAAATGCCAGTAAATATTAATTGTTGTAAACCTGCCACATAATACGCTAGCTTAAGTGCTTATAGCGCATGTGCAGAAACGGGAATTTTTAAAATAAACACCTTATTTAGGATTTGGGGTACTTACGTATTATCACAACAATGTCAACATTCTCGCCAAGTAGCCCCCCCCCCCCTCCGATTTTTCATCTGTCGTAACGCATGGTAATATGTAAGTACCCTGCATTTTATTCCCCAGTTGGCAAGATTGCCAACTTAGCATAATAATCTCGCCAGGATGTGGCAACACTTTTTGACACTAAATAAGAGGATTAAATTAGGATTAAACCCTATATTTTGGAATGCATCTTCTTACTAAGTAACATTGTTTGAAACTATCTCAATTACTATTTTAATGTATAAAATATTAATGATGCATTACCGTTCCCGTTACTTACGTACAATCGTAACAATGCCAACGTTCAATATAACGCCTAGTTGGCAATCTCAATTCCGCATGCCTCGTACGTGCTGAATTGGCAACCATGTGCTTCGTTTCATATAATGTCGCCAATACGGTTGCGATAATACTTAAGTACTCTGTTCCCCAAGGACGATATTTTAGGCTTTGGGGATCAAAAGAATCATGAAGTCTCGCCTGGGTTGGATCTTAGTTAAACCCCTGATTTGGTGACAAAAATTTAGGGCGGTTGTTGTTTTTTTAGAATTTTAGCGCCAAGTTAACAACTTTTGTCCGTAAGCTGTGCGCTTAGGATTTAGAGGAAGTTGAACTTTTTAAAAAACGTGGTTTTTCTTTTGGCACCTAAACTTCAACGTGAGCTTTACTGCCTACCTCACTACAATAAACCTAATAGGATTGGCTTAAAGATACATATATCTACCATGTAATATCACCTCTGTCAAAGTTTGAAAAAAAAATAGGAGAAAAAGTCATATATATATATACCATTCTCCTTTTTTTTAATCGTAAAGAATTGAAGTATCTGAAAATATTAAATTTAAATCCTTCTGTTTATGTTTTTTACTGTTTTTGTTAAACAAACATCGGTGAAATTGTCGAATCGGCCGCTTCTCCGCCAAATTTAGAAAAATCGCTTATTCTCCTTCACTGAAGAACAAATTCAGAAGGGTTACCAGATTTAGCGCAATTATCGATTTGGCGAGAAAACACTTGGCGCGAAAAGCGGCCGATTCGACAAATCAACCCAAACATCTTTTTAAGCAATCTCAGTATTGTCAAATATTCAGAAACGTGCAGAATCTCCTAATGTCTGTTAAAAAACTGTCAACTTGGCGCTCTCTCACGTGTTGTCCTTCTGATTACCGTCTCTGGAAAATCGAAAAAAAATTTCCAAATAAATGGGTGAATCTACACTTTAATCAAACGTTCTTTGGAATTCTCGTTTGGATCCTAGCTGGGCACACTGCTTGGCGACAAAATTTTTGACACCAACTAACATCGTCAACTCCCCGATTTTTCTTCGTTTTCGTCCATGATGTCATTTTTTGAAACACGGGTTTTTGGCGCCATTCGGCGAAAAAAAATGGCGCCGAAAACAGCAGTGTGCCCAGCTAGGATTTTACCGAATTCTCATTCACGTATTTTTGCACCTTTGACACAGATGTTAATTTTCAAAAACAATAAACACATCATCTACTATCTCAAAGATTTAGAAAAACAGAAAACTGTATTATTATTTAACTTACCCATTCTTGATAGCTAAATTCTTTAAAAAGTTTGACCCCTATACATTTAATAACNNCATCAACAAGCTGTTATTCTTCCTTTAACCCTTTAGTATGTTGATGGCTATAATTTAGTCTTTGAAAAGTACTCACATTAATTCATTTCCCTTTCCAGAGGTAACATAGTTTACTTTTCTAAATGTGTCCGACATATTCGGGCCTATCTCAAAGGCTCATTCAATGCAACCAGTCTCGTTATTTTTATCCACAATTGTTATTTATTTATCCAACGCCCGTGCTTAGCTTCTTGACCATTTGACGCCCAGTCTTTCAGTACCGACTGACGACCTCGTCAGTCGGGTAGCCACAATTGTAAGACAAGGGTGGATACTTCAGCTGGCTCTCCACTCTCAACATCTATATGAAGCCAACGAGAGAGTTTAAGCCATTCTATATTAATGTACGCCAGCTTCTTTGACACGACTGTCTTCGCATTTTTTTGCAAGTCTGAACCTGTTATACAAGAATTACGAGTTCATTATTCTATCAACAAGGCTTCTTCGACATTCCTACTCTTATTATTTGCAATAAACAGTATCATCGATACTTACACATTATTGCAACCTATTGAAATACCTGACATTATATGAAACGAAATACCTGGTTGCCAATTCAGCGCGTTCGAGATACAGGAAATCGGGGTTGCTAACTTGGCGAGTTATTAATAGAGTTGGCGATTGTTGCTATAATTCGTAAGTACAAAATCATCTTATGAGCATTTATTGATTGATATTAATGTTATTATTCAAAGCTATATGATGGTTATTGACAATGAGCCCGGTAGTTTTATGCCACGATCAAGTTTATTAGCATTGTGTCCATATTTCTAAGATAATTTATTTTTTAATCAATATTTCCTATTACTTCCTATATTTTTTTCGTGAATAACAGGTTAATGAAAGCAATAAATCAGATAAATTTAAAGTAAGGTCACAAGTGAAAATCTATCATATTCTTTGAAATTGCACGCTATGGTAAGGGTAGAATTTGAGACCGATGCATACTTAATGTAAACTCAATCATTTGCATGAGGGTCTTTGAACTCTGTCAATTACGTCTGCCAATACAGATGTGGCCGCGGTTGCCTAAGGGTCAAGGTAATGGACTCGTGGCTCGCGTGTCATGAGTTCGAGCCCAGTCCCACTAAAGACCCGCCGTGTAAGGGAGCGATGCACGTTGAATCTGTCGAGAGCTCAAACGTCCTCCTGTTTGTGTGGTGTGATAGTTAGAAGAGGGGGGTACCAGCTCACGGGTCGTCCTTGTCACTTAACCATGGTTCAAAATTACGACGTCCGTTGCCAAAAGCCCACGAGTAGCTGAACAGCACGACATTAATATTCACTCACTCTCTCACTGCCAATACAGATGTTTAAAGTTACTTAATAGTTTGCTAAATATTTAGTTTCATCAACGCTTTGCGAGTAGTTCAAAATAATTGAAAAATAAAGCAACTAAGCAAATGAAAATGTGAAAAATACAATGTGCAACTTCATTGGTTTTTCGGTACTTATATATATATATATATATACACATTAACGCAACAATTGCCAACTCTTAATAACTCGCCAAGTTGGCAACTCCGTTTTCTTATGTGTCGTAAGCGCTGAATTGACAACCAGGTGCTTCGTTTCATATAATATCGACAATAAGTTGCGATAATACGTGGACTAAATTCATTTGACGTCATAGTCACATGATAGCTCAGTCGTGTGTTTTCAGCCAATCAGTTCATAAATTAAAGCGACGTCATAGTTATGTCATAAACATAATCACACGCGCTTCCAGCCAATTAGTTCTTGTGCTTCAATGTTGCCAACTTTTGCTTTTTGCAGAAACTTTCTTTTAGAAAGTACATATTTGTCAACGATATAATAATTCACATAGTTAAACAAAATGCCCTTAAGTATTAAAAGTATTCATATAATGTAAATTATTTTTTTTTAATTTTGAAAACTGTTTGAAGAATTTTAACACGTGAGCTCTTTACCCAATCATCAAATTTTAAATGCTATCTAAACTTTGCAAGTTGAACAACTAATATGTCAATTTTTAATCAATGGGAAACACTACGTGATTACCTTTATCATGTGATCATCATGAATTTAGTCCATTCTTCTTTTTAAATGCTTCATTACATTTCAATTCAACTTGCATAAAAATATTTATTTTTTTACTTTATATGACTTCAAGATTATGTTNNNGTCTGCCTTATAACATAATTATGAAATCGTTGCTTGGAATTAAAAATGTAATTTCTGATAATTTGTTAATATTTGCTTATTATAAAGTTGACTATTTTCGTCAAATTAAAAGACATTGTCAAATGCCGCGATACGCACCCAATAGTTTAAAACGCTCCCTCACACGTTCGAAGACGGTAATAATAAGATGGCAGAAATTAGAGTAAGTACTGATTTTTTTTTTTTTATTCAGGGCTTACAAAAGCTTATTTTAATAGTTAATGTGTGAACTAGAAACGTTTTACTGGTACGCACGTTGTATAACCATGAAGCAATTAGTAATCACGGAGTTAGGGACTAAGGTACAGCCCATGCGTTAACTTTTCATGTTGGCAAGGAAAATTAAGTGTAAGCTGAAGTGATGATTACTTTAAGAAAACGTTATTCATTAATTGTTTGAAGTATTGACTGCTTTTACATTACTTTTTAAATTTCAAAATAGTAAGACAGAAATTGGATTGGTGATTATCCCTTTAAGAGCCGAATTATTTTTACCTTTAAATATTAAATTCTTCTGGTTATTAATACTATATTGACCTCAATAACACTGGAAAAAATAATTAAAAATTCCCCCCCCCCTCCGGAACGTAGACGGTACCTGCACGATCCTGCGGGTTGGGATTTATCTGTGAAACAGGTCACCTATGAAATTTTACGAGTTATAATTTTTTAGCTCTAAGTTGATAGAAGAAACAATTTCAATTCAATTAAAATTGTTACAAATAAGTAAATTATTGATCGATATAATTAATTCTTTTATTAACTCCTTATTTATCTACTGTGAAAATCTTTAAAATATGTTTTGTTTTTGGCAAGTATAAATAAACATTGCATTTTTCACAACATGTTTTCCAACTGCTTTCGTAGTTTTCGAATCATCACTTGCGAGGCTTTGAAATGTCATCAACACACATCGAAAATGGCTATACATGTCAAGCCTTTTATCTTGTAATGGCCAGGATAAAAGGTATGGCACGTATAGCAGGTGGATTATAACACTTGGATCTTTTTGCAAGTGGAATTACAACACTGTTATCTTCATCACTTGTTAAAATACTTTTGTTAGTAGGTGGAGAGGCTGCTAACGCTTCAACTAATTCTCTAACTTAAATTTTAAGCGATCCACTTTGATTTTCTGAGGCATTTTATTTAATATTGCATCTAGTTTGCACAGAAACCAAGAATTTGCAACAGCTAAAACAATGAAATGAAAGGGCTCAAGAGACTTTTATGGTAAAGAATGATCCAAAGTTTTCTTTCCATTGCAAATATTTCCATGTTTTTCTTCATTGCTCTCATCTGAACTTGATTCTCCTTCTAGTATACGTGATTCATATGTTTTGTTCGCGCAACGTCGTCATCATCCAAGAGATCACTGATTTCTGATCCCTTCAATCTGATTTTTATTCATCAATTGCAAAATTTCGTTTTGTGTGAGAATTCTTCTTCCTTGAGACACCTGAAAAAGTTTTTGTTTAAAAGTTAGCACAGTATTCCATGGAAAATAATAAAATTTATGAGAAAATTTTATTATTTTAAAAAAATAAAATTTTAAAACCACACCATACAAACTTTCACCGGAAAACTCAGAATTTTAAAGAGGTGTGTGAAGAGAGGGAGGCAGATATCTGTGTAAAGGAGGAAAATGCTTTATCCCTCATAAAATGAGTGAAAAAAGAAATCAATTACAAAAAAGAGCCAGAGAAAGAAAAAAGGGACTCGCCCAAGGTAACTCCCCCCAAAATATGGTTTTAATTATATAATAATATATTTCCTTTTCATTTAGGCTTCTATGTCAACATTATTGAAACAGAAAAGAAAACTCACATGGCAAAAACTTAACTTCATAGCTGGTGTGACTCAAGTAACGCCCAACCCGCACGATCGTGCGGGTAACAAAATCCCGAGTCCTACAGGCAACATTAATAGAGTATTGTTAATATTGTTTCTGTTTTACATATATTTGAACATTAACGCAAAAATTTATATCCAAGCAATTAGAAATATATTGATAATTACCTTTTTACAACAAATAAAAAGAAGACGAATTTTCGTTGTATTTGAAAACTTAGCAAGATTTGCCAGCTGAAAGTAAAATATGGAAAACAACCATCGTCTGTTTATAAAAAGTGATACTTTACACTTTCTGCAAACCCTCTCAATCGCTGGATTCGGGATTTTCTTACACACCACTATTCCAGTAGCAAAAACGTACGTGCAGGTTGGATGTTAAAGGATTATAGTATTTGAACCGAACCGGATAGAGCCTTGAAAACAACAATATTCCTTTGAAAATGTACCAGGCAGTTAATTCTCCATTCAAAAATCTTTGTAAACACCATGTAGTCCGAGAAATTGTCAATCACTTGACTAAATTTCTATTTTCAGACATGGTTGTTGTAAACTTCCTTCTTTCTTTCTTAATTTATAAACCTCAAACATCCCTAGTGCTTAGCAGATGAACATTACATGATCTTGTTGCCACCCCCCTATGACACATAGTAGTGTCAATCACTGACGAAAACCTAGGAATAAGACATAGACGAAAGTCCCATCTTGCAAAGTAATATCTTCTCTATACCAGTAGGGCCCCAAAAAGTTAATAAATAATGACTGTTAATAAAAAATCACGATCGATATCGAAAAACTAGATAGAAAAAAACTTTCTTCTACGGTTAATTTCGGTATTTACGTATTGTACAGTCGACTAATTTCGCCAAATAAAAAGTCGTCGCCAAGCCAATCAAAATATGTCACTAAATGCTGTCATTAATATTATTTTATTCGAACATGCATGGAGATGGCTTTCCACTATTGTTGTATTACACGCCATTTAGTGACGTGTTTTGATTTAACAATATTGGTCAACGGTAAAATACGTAAGTAGCTCAATTTCTGTTCTTCAATAACATTTTAGAATGTTCAAATTGCATCTATTAGAATAAACCGTAGGTTTTCTCTTGTTTATCCTTATCATATAAGAAATACATATTTAATTTTAATTATCAAGTCATACTAATATTTACTGTTCTATAAGGTTACAAAACTCAAATAATTTACATTTACAGTATTTATGATGGACAGTTGAATCCTTTGAATACATTTTTTTATCTAGCAATACTACCATTCCAATTTTCCGCGATTTACCATAATTATGGAGATTTTTTTTTTCTGTTTGTTAGAATTTTTCTTGAAAATAATTTCTTTCTTTCATACAAAAATAATATCCACATCATATTTAAAAAAGCACATGTTACATTTATTAAATGAAAATTCTACTTTGAATTTACTCAACGTTCTTATCAGTGCTATTCTTCAATGTGTGTTATTCTACAATATCATCACCAACAATATGAAATAATTGCAATAGTAACAAAGATGAGGTTTATTCGTAGAAATAGAGCCCAATCCCTTCACAAACAGTAACTTACTAGTCAGAGAACAAAAAAACATAGAATTCATTTACACTATTTTAGTGTCAAAAAAATTCTGAATTACGGAGAAAAAATTGAGAGAAATTTATTGAAATTTTTAAATTGTCATCATTAGCTTTAATGTTATGTCACAATATATCGTTGAAATTTATACATTATACCTCCTAATGGAATGTGTTTTAATGCAATAAATATTTCACATTATTTTGGGTCGGGGAAGAATGTGATTTAATTTTACTTAATTTTAAAATAAATCTATATCTAAGAAAATATTTACTCAATAATATATGGTTTATATTAGTCCTCTTCAAGATAAATTGTGAATACTCCATCCATATCTCTTTCACTTCATAGTCAGTGAAAAAATTTACTGAAATTCGTTCTTTAAGTTTTATGTTACAAAAATATCACTCGGGGTTTTCAACTAATAAAAAAATTCAAATCAAGTGTAAAAATAATGATTCTAATAATGTTTATTATTTATAGCTGGTGGTACAAGTGGAGGATCAGGAGGAGCTGACGGTACTGGAGAAGCAGGAAGTGGTGGAGGAGCAGGAAGTGCTAGTGGAAGAAGAGGTTCTGGAGGAGCAAGAGTTGCCGATAAATCAAAAGGTGTAGGTGGAGGAAGAGGTTCTGGAGGAGCAAGAGTTTCTGGTGGATCCAAAAGTGCTGGTGTTTCAAAAGGTTCTAGTTCAGCAAAAATTTCTGGGGTAGGAGGAGGCTCTGGTGGAAGAGAAGGTTCTAATGGAGGGAGAGGTTCTGGAGGAATGAGAGGTTCTGGTGGAGGAAGAGGTTCTGGAGGAAAAGGAGGTTCTGGTGGAGGAAGAGGTTCTGGAGGAAAAGAAGGTTCTGGTGGAGAAGGAAGGGGTGGTGTGAATGGTTCGGGAAAAGGTAATACGAAATACTTTGTCTCTATCAAATAATACATTTAGATTAATTATTTCATTTTCAATCAAATGTTCACGTAGTTCAGATTCAAATAAAATAAATAAAAATATAATACAGCAATATTTTATAAGTGTATTAGAAATATTTTCCCTGTTTTATCAAAAAATTTTACAATAAAAGCATTTCTATATTAGGGTGTTTAATGAGTAAGTTTAAAAGTAAAATTCACAAATGTAAGTGCAAATCTTTGCTTAAAAAAACTTTTTTTAAAAAAAAAAATTACACTTTATAATTGGACGTACGAAATAAACTCTAATGACTGCATATCAGTTTTTGAAAAAATTGTAACACTGTGTAATATCTGTGTTACTCTCTTCACATAGGAACTTAAGCTGAGGTGAACAGTTTATATGCATTTTATTGATTGATTATTGGTCATTTAAGGTAAAACTTAGTTGACGAGCGTAAATAGTGATCATTTAGAATTATTTTAAAACTTACTGTTATGAATCTATTTTTTACCTATAATTATTGGGATTCCATATAATGTTTTGTTAGAAGCAAATTAGCTACTACAGTAATAATTTGTTCATTTCCTGTTTATAACTACCTGATAAATAGCCTTAAGTACTAGTATGTGAATTTCAATGAATATGCTTTATGATTCAGTCATTTTACTTATTTAACTCAAATTCTATTCATTTTCGTGGGGCAACAGGAAGAGGAGGACATGGAGGAAGAGGAAGTAAAGGAAAGGACAATAGTGGAAATGGAAGTGGAAAAGGAGGAAGCGGGAGAGGAAATGGAAGGAGAGGAGGTGGGAAGGGAGGAAGTGAAGGAAGTGAAGGAAATCAAGCAATGAAAGGTAATGGAAAAGGAGGAAGTGGAGGATACAAAGTAATGAAAGGTAACGAAAACGGTGGAAGTGGAGGTAGAAGTGGTGGATATAAAGTAATGAAAGGCTATCGAAATGGAGGAAGTAGAAGAGGTGGTTATAGAGTAATCAACGGAAAAGGAAGTGGTGGAGGTGGAGAATACGAATATTACGTATATGAAGATGGAAACGGAGGCAGTGGAAATGGAAGTTATAGAATTGTAAATGGAGAAAATGGTAACAGTGCTGGAAGTGGTGGATATTACGTAGTCAATGGAGATGGAAGTGAAAGCAGTGGAAGTGAAAATGGTGAGTATTAAATGTATTCATTTATATCCACACGAGAGTCGTCTAATCCTTTTCTCGGGAACACCGAGGATTCAAATAGACTCCTCTATTTCTGCAACACGTTCAGTAACTAACTGCAACACGTTCAATAACTAACTGCAACACGTTCAATAACTAACACTTGACTTTTTCTTTCTCTCTTCCTCTCTAACCCTTAAATGAATAGTAGTATTGCTTTTCATAAATAACGATTACTTTACAGAAAGAGGTTCTGAAAAGTGTTCCTCTAGAGAAGCAGTTATTAAATTGGAGTCCGCGGACCCTTGGGTTTCCCTAGCGCTTTTCTAGTGGGTCCGCGAAGGTCTCGTTTAATTTTAAAATTTCAATCTTTTACAGACTCTGAAAGGGGTCATGGGAAAATTTCAAGATGTCCACACTAGACTAGATCCCTAAATTGCACCAATGACGATCAAGAATATTAATTTAATTTTTTATTGTTTGCAACGACACAGCCATTACTACAACGTATTGTTTTCGAAAAATAGTAAACACCTTTTTTAAAACCAATCTTTTAAATTTGAATTGATTTGGTTGGGGAAACTCCCCATCCAAACCTTTTTGCATTTTTGCACTCACTTGATGTTTTGTATGAGATATTATTTTTTTAAGGATTTTATTGTACCATTAGATTTTTTTAAAAAAGAGATACCTATAAAATTTTACATTTCTGCATTTTTAAATACTTCGCTCCACACACACATTTTATATTATTTTTAATCTGACAATTTAAATTACATTTTTATTTACGCACAATAAATATATATTTAAATATATTTTTAACATTTTACTATTTTAACGAATGTGTGGCGCAGTATAACCAAACTTGGCTCTTGCGCCAAAAAAAAATCAACACTCACTCACTCACTTGAAAAATACTAAAATAACACATGTGCAAAGATAAATAACTGAATTTATCGCTCATCCATTCGACAACGATTCTATAATCGAATTATTTATCTTAAAAATAAGTATATAAACCATATGGAAAATGTAGAACTGGAATTGAGACTGCATATTTCAAATATTATACCTGATATATCAGTCCTTGTACAAGAAATGCATCTTTATCTTTCTCAATAAAAAGTTTAATTAATACAGTTAAGTACATTACTTATTTGAAATCGTTATTTTGTAATATTTTTAATTAAATGTTTACTGCTTTCTTAAAGGGAAAAAAGAAGTGTTAAAAAAAGTCTGTATAAGTAACAAAGTGAATCTTAGAATTATTGAGGAACTTTAAATCACACTCAGACACGTGTTATGAGTTGGAGGGGTGCTCGAAATCACGGGGATCCGCAATGTCAGGCTGATACCTAAAGCGGGCCATGGCAATAGAAAGTTTGAGAACCACTGCCCTAGAGGATTAATAGAGGACCTGAAGAGAACCCGTTACAGTTTTAATGCATTTTACTATTTTTCAGGGTATCTGAACACGTTCGGAGTACTTTTTGATAAGATAGCATATTTAAATATTATAAATAATTTTTTAAGAATCAATACCAATATTTAAGTAACCATATTTAAAATAAATTGACTAAATTTCATAAAAATCACAATTATATGTGAAATTTTAGCAATATTTTTATAAAACGTTAATGCTATTAGAGAAAAAAGTAATAAACTTTTACTAAAACATTACTAAAGTATTACTAAAACAAGTAAGATACATTTATCTAGAAAATGTACTAAAATTTTAATGTTTTATTAAAATTTTAAAATTTTAGAGCTGATTGAGTAAACATTATAAGAAAAGTCACATTCTTTATGAGACCATTATTTAAATAACAAGCCATAACTCAAGAAGTATTCCTACAACAAGAAATACCTTAGTACGTTCTCTAGAAAATAACATAAATATAAGGTTCAAAAAGTTTTATAGAAATACATGCGTAATATTTTAAGTTATCAGACTCGCCATGATAGACTTTGAACATTTTAAATGCCCACTTCTAGTAGATTGTAGACCCACTTCCGGTTTTTCTAACTTTATAAAATTGATTGTAACTTGGCCTCTAGGTAGCGTAGAAACAAAACAAAGTATGTTTTGTGAAACCAAAAGATAGCTTTATTCAATAAAAAAAAAAAAAAAAATATCTGCCTTGACCAAATTTGCTCATTTTCAACGTGTGCATACCTTAATGCACTACATTGTGATATATTTCTGCTTAGTTCATGCTTTTCTAGTATTCAATCTAAATCACATCTCATTCATATCATTCGTAAATTACTTATATTTGAATTAAATTATGTACTACACAGGGTGTTGCCGAATTTGACCAACAAATTAAGAGGAGCGATTATAAGTAGCATGGGGATAACAAATCAACACAGAACAGGGGATCGCAAACTACGTTTAGTCGGAGTAATTCGCAAAAACAGTTATGTAGGGTGTAATGTCGAATGTCAATAAGGTCAATAAGAGGTTCATAAGGCAATAAGGCATCACAGTTCGTCGTCAAAAATGCCACAAGTGATTGTCACAGGAATTGTTCGAAGTTGCGGCCACGTGGGTCATAGCACAGGCGATACCTACGGACGCAGGATTGTTGAAAGCTTTTAAACAAATCCTAGGGGCTGGCGATGTCTGCTGAAGGGACTATGATCCGTGCCGTGAGATTCTGCACAGTAATCACCGGTATCTCATAGACAAGCAATTTCAGGTGACCCCAGAATAGGGATGGCGATCTGAGATCGATTAATCGAAAAATCGATTTCTCGGGCAAAAAAATCGATTTTTTTACATCGATATGTAGCACTGAATCGATTCAGTGAATCGATTTTTCATCCAAGAAAATCGACAGTCGATTTTTTTTTTCCGTTTTGGTAAAAACCATAAAGTTGGTAAAAACCATAAAAAACGAAGAATTTAAACACTATTTATCGCAGGCAGTTGTGCACCTGAAGTATGATTCTATACTTTACTGACAAGAACAAAAAAACTCTATTTTATCATCACGTTCACTCAATAGCCATGATCTATATGAGCATCGTGGGATCTTCTGTTCCTTGTGAGCGCCTTTTTTCCATTGCCGGCAACATCGCAAGGGATGAGCGGAACCACTTGGATCCTAGTAGACTTGAGAAACTGTGGTTTTTAAAAAGTTTAGATACTAAGCATTGGAAACTATAAGCTATATACTCTGTTTTCTAAATTTTTTAAGGTAACAAATACATTTACAAACTAAATGTCTTCTTTTATACCTGATACTTTGATATGGTAATAAAAATAATTGCAATTGACGAATTCCCCGAACTAAAAAATCTCCTGATTTTACTGATAAAAGATCGTTTATTATGGTATTTTTCTTCTTTTTTTTTCATAAAATGGATTTATATTTACATTGTAAATGCAGATTTGGGGAAAAAAATCAATTTTTTTAGAAATCGATCTTTTAGATCTCGATTTTTTTGTGAATCGATTCATCAGATTACGATTCGAATTGATTTAAAAATCGATCTTTTTTCGGAAAGAATCGCCATCCCTACCCCAGAAGACAAAATCCAAGCAATTGAGGTGGGTGGAGGTCAAATAACGGGTCCACTGCGTTCAGTACAACTCCCGGGATACGAAGCATGGAGGTGGTTACGCACCGCAATGGGAAAATGTACTGGTGCGCCATCGTGCTTGATCCACACGCACGTGGCCGCTACTCTCTGCAGCAAATCCAAAAGAAGTGGAAAATTTGCATACGTGCAGGTTTCTTCAACCCTACCATGGCTCTCAAACTCTCCACTATCGTGTGGCCACACCCCTTGTCTATCTTGTCATCCTCCCGACGGCGACCATTATCGCGACTTTCACCAACTAAACATGGTTTGCCACTCTCTGCTGTATATTGATTTGTCATCCTGATGCTGCTTACTATCGACCCCTCTGAATTTTTCCGTCAAATTTGGCAACACATTGTATATATTAATGAGCTTTCTTTTCGTGTGGTTGTTTATATTCTTAACACTAATTGAATTTATTTCTTTTCTCTTTAGAGTATTACTATTATATAGAATATCCAGCAAGTGGAGGTAATTTTGATACACATTTTGAAAATATTCTTAATATATTTCAAATATTACTTGGTTTCAAGATATTACTTATTATACATTCTTTTGCTTATAAAAAAAAAATTTTATGCCTACCCGTATTCCCAACACTCGTATATTTATGCTCATATTTCAAAAAATATTAACATTAATTAAAAAAATTGTAAAATTCATAATTAGGTTACATAAATTACATTCAGTTTTCTTATCAAGTTTTTTGAATCCATTTTTATTGAATGCACTCAAATAATTGTTGTTTTTTTTTCCTGTTTTTAGGATATTATATAGAATACGCGAATGGCACTAAAGTTCCGGCATCGGACATTAACGGAGAAGGTATAACTTACTTATAACAAAAAAAATTGACAATTCATACTTCAATTATTATTGTTTTATGTTTATATGAGAACCTTAATTTCAGACATTATATTTCATTTCATTAACCTTTCATTTCGTTTTTTATCTAACGAATTCGTGAAACTGACTTATTCTATTTTCCAGGATATTACATAGAATACGAAGATGGTAGTCAAGTTCCCGCATCAAGCAGTAATGGACAAGGTAT
>BMAV01017409.1:42636-81629 GCA_019973955.1 Trichonephila inaurata madagascariensis | reverse complement strand
GAAGATGGTAGTCAAGTTCCCGCATCAAGCAGTAATGGACAAGGTATAATTTATAAAAAGAGTCTATCAGTTTATACTCTACTATTCATATTTTTACGACTTAATTTAGTTAAAAAACGCGAAAAACAAATTTTGTGATATTTAATTAGATTTCATATATTATATTTCATTTCACTAGCTCTTTAGTTTGTTTTTTATTTAACGCATTCATGTAACTGATATATTTTTTTATTTTAGAATATTATTATTATATAGAATACGAAGATGGCAGTAAAGTTCCAGTATCGAGCAGTAATGGAGGAGGAGGTATAACTTATAAATAGTCTGTCAATTTATACTCTAACACACATTGCTGTATGATTATATTTTGAAAGAAAACGTTTATAAACAAATTTTTGTAATAGTTAAGTAAGTTTCATCTAGCTTTTTATTTCACATATACGTGTAACTGCCATGTTTTATTTTTTAGGATACATAGAATACGATGATGGTACCAAAGTTCCTCTGTCTAGCAGTAATGGACAAAGTATAAGCGGTAATGGACAAGGACAAGGTATACACAAAACCCCCTAGAATTTTGCTTTTTATAAGTACACTTGTGATATGCCCTCCCCTTTGGTAACCATATCCTTGATTGTCAGCCTGAGCTAGAGGTATAGGATTCTCAAAATGAACAGACATTTTAAATTCTTAATATGACTTTATTAAGAATATAACTTAAACGTCTAACAATTTAGATAAATTTATATAAATGAGAATCTAGGATGAACGAACACACAGAAATAGTTAAACCGAATCGCGTAACTTAGACCACTTTATCTAAATAATTATATTATCCGCCTACTCTCACTTCTGATAATATTACAAGTTCTAATATCAAATAATCAGTCCTACCTTAATCCAAACTAAGATTCAATCACTGTATGGAAACGTCTGGGCGCGCGTGCAATGGTATGCACCTTGTAGCAATGGCCGGGTATCCCGGTAACTTTACGATAGGCTGTCAATTCACGCTCGTATCTCTTCCAAACATAACTTTCCCTAAATTGCCAACCTGCTTACTGAAACTTCTGTTCTTTTAAAAGCTATCTTATTTGCATTTCTTATTCGCATTTCGCTTCTTGGATTTTGGTTGGAAAATAGTTGCCATTAATCTTGGCCGTTAAAGAACCCAGAGGTTATGTTTAAGAAAAGACGCGTGAGCTCGTCACACACTCTGCATCTTAAGAAAAATGTTTCATATATCCTAAAAGAATTTCTCTCATACTTAACAAAAAATTTCATGCTCATACCTCTTTTTTCAAATGGTTGAGGATTTTGTGTGGGTGTGCATTGTATATGTGCACACACAACTTGAAGCATGATGCAATATTAAGCCTTACATTACAATGGGGACAGAGATAATATCGTCTCTTTGGGATTATCTTTCCATTTTCATTTCTTCTCAAGCAGCAAACTGCATATTCCCTTGCCAATCCTTGCTCTTTATCGAATATTCTTAAGAATCTAAATCCTTGCCTTCAATAAAAAATTCCCACCTTCACCTCAACGAAAGTCTCGGGTCAGTGCCATGAATAAACTGAATCTCTTAAAAACGCTATCATGAAAAATTATAAGAATTTAAAATACGTGCAATTAAACGATAAAAAGAAGAAAATATCAATACCCGTACAGGGTACGGGTAAATCGGTTGTGGCCAGCTTTGAGTAGCCCGTACGATGTTCGGGCAAACGAATTAAGGGTGTGAGCGACTTACACCTGAAATTTCTCTCTCACTGCCTTGCCTACCTATGGGTGCGGGAGGAATGAAAGCAGAACCAGATAACTCCATAATCACAATTATTTATTTAGTCAAACACACTAACCAACAACAGTCTTTTCTCAGAGTGAATGTCAAAGGAGTGGCACGGAGAAAGCAATGATTATTTAAGCAAATATGTGGGATCAACTTATTTAGCTCAACGTAATCTATCGTTGATTCCTAACCTCAAATCTACTAATTCGAACACAGTGGCAAAACACCACTCTTAATCTTTGTATGTGAAAGTAACCTTCTTCAATCTGTGGCGGTGTGATATTTATATGAACTAGTACCAACATCACGCGAAGACGATCGTTTTGGCGTGATTGGTTACGTACTCGTGTTCGGAACGGAAGGTACTCAGAACGAACCTTCCTTCCTTCATTGGTGACCCGGACGTGTAAAGGAACCGCACCCTTCATGCGCCGCAGTCGTGGCGCCATCTATCCACTGCAACAGCAACCAAACCGTCAAACATTGACGCAAATAAGCCGTTACTTCTCAAAGTCGTCTCACACAAATGACACAATCAAACCATGACGCAATTCTCAAGTCGTCTCACACAAATGACGCAATCAAACCGTCACACACATGACGCAATTCTCAAAGCCATCTCGCACGAATAACGCAACCCACCAAGTGACGCAACTGCTTACATGCTCGCCATGAATATGGTATCGTTCGTTCGCCTATTCGCCGAAACACTGGCAGGGGAGTATGTGGCGGTGTGATATCTATATGAACTAGTACCAATATCACGCGAAGACAACCTTTTTGGCTTGATTGGTTACGTACTCGCGTTCGGAAAGGAAGGTACTCAGAACGAACCTTCCTTCCTTCAAATCTCACCTGCGTAGCGAATGTAGCTGCTTCTTACCTCCTTCTCCTGAATTACAAAACTCTGACTTTATATAGTCGAACTAAAACCTGAATATCGCGGTTTCTTCTTGAAAGGGATGGCTGAATTAAACGCAAATTCTAGCCCAAAGCTTCTCCAAGAGGATTAGTGAGAGGACGCGTAAAAATTCATCACAAGGGGTTAAGACGAATCCGCGGTATTCCCAAAAACAGACGCCGTAAACTTTCTTGGGGCTTTCTGAACCTTAATCTTCTTGAGGAGATGGAATTAGATGTTGTTCATTTCATTAATTAAGTTCAATTAACAACTAGAGCAAATTTCACCAAGATAATTCATTTATTTCTTAGTAATAATTAAAATGTTACGTATTCATTGCGTATTTTGTGGTGTTGAAAGGAAAAGTACTGATGGATTAATTTTTTAATGCTTAGTTAGATTTCAATAAATTATATTTCTTTTCTTTAGCTCTTTATTTCATTTTTTATTACCGCATTCATGTAACTGATTTATTTTTCTTATTTCAGAATATTATTATTATATAGAATACGAGGATGGCAGTAAAGTTCCAGTATCAACAAGCAGCAATGGAGAAGGTATAACTTATAAAAAAAGTTTGTTATATAATTCATACAGTAATACCTACTTCTTTATGATTATATTTTTGAAAAAAAAGAACGCTTAAGAGTAAATTTTGTGTTATTTAATTAGGTCTCATTAATTACATTCTATTTTTTTTCCTCAAACTCTCTTTCCATTTCTTTTTTATTTAGGATATATAGAATACGATGATGGTACTAAAGTTCCGATATCAAGCAGTGATGGACAAGGTATAACTTACTTATGAAAAAAATTATAAATTCATACTCTAATATTCCTTTCTTTATGATTATATGTGAGGCATCGCAATGTTTTAATTATTGCTATGAAATGATTGAGATAGGAGCTCAATTTTTAGTTGTTATTCTTAAGACAACTACATAATCACTATCCAGTGTTACGAATTTCTTCAAGAGTTGCTTGAGTTTTCAAAAGCCAAGAAAGTAGAACTCAGCAGGCTACATCGAAGATCATTGATCCACCTCTTGTGAATGATGTCATTTACGTTGCCAAATTTCAAATTCTGAAAGGGTATTTTGAGCTCATGGACATAAAAAAGTAACTTAAGGTGAAATAGGGAGAATACCATGTATGTGGTAAATTTTCAAGGCCACATCACGGATTTCTCAACTGCACCTTGAGAAGAAAGAACATGTGCATTGTTGCCTAGAAGACAGCTGCTTTTGATAATCTACCAAGTCGTTCCTTGATCAGAGAATCATACAATTTGTTCTACAATGTGCAAAACTAGAAAGTGATCGTCTGACATTTCTTCAAGTAGTCAGTTAAGATAACTCCACGATAATTCCAAAACTAGAAACCTTGAACTTTACCAAAGATTTTTGCAATTAGCCCCATCTTGAGAAGATAAGAGTAGCCATGATTTCCCTCCTTCTTCAATTCCTTGGTTTTCAGATCATATTTATAGATCATTAGTTACCAGATTAAATAAAAACTTTCTTCGCCTTGCTCCAAAAAATTAAACATCTTTCTAGACAAGTCACTTTGGGTTTGCTTCTGAAAAGGAAGCAGTAATCATAGAACCGAGCGTGTTGACATAGTTGATGTATACATTACTTAATGGATGTTTCTCCATACATTGTCTGTGTTCCATTCAGGATCATTTGGATAGTTATTAATTATTCAATCTAGTAAGACAAAGTTCTCCATTTTGTTCACAGTGGCACCAGTATGCTTAGGAGATCGTCTTCTATTATAGTCTGTGAGGGACATTTCGCAAGCGGGAGAATTCCCTTTCCACCTTCCAACAGAGTTATATGACGGTCTGTCATTTCTACAAGTAGTCATTTATACCGTTTCAACACGGATTTTCTGAACATTGTAATCTTTCAACTGAATGATCTTCGCCATGCTGAAGACTTTATCTTTTTCAAATTGCAGATTACTTCAACATACGGCTTTCTGAATCATACCAAATTCACATTAACTTCTTAAGGGGAGCCGACATATATATCCATCTCGCTCAGCAGCTGCGTTATATGGTCCCCGGACGTATATATCCATCCTTCCAAAGTACAATATTTTGCATTGTGCTGATCTGCTTAAAACTAGTCCTATGGCTTTGGAATACTATAAAAGGACATTGACAATGTATGCCAAGAATTTAATTATTTCGGAGAAGAGGTGGGGAAGGAAATGGAAGGGGTTTATTCCAGGAAAGGTAAACAGTATCGCTTGTTTTTCCATTTGGATAACTCGGGCTTTTTTATCCTTCTTTTGCTTTCATCTTCGAAAAAAGTGCATCGAGAAAATGTATTGTTTGTTTAAGGAAAAATATTTGTCATGAATTCTATTACCGATGTACTGAATGTGATGCAGGTTTATGTACTCAGCCATGTTTCAAGATCTATCACGTAACAATTAAGTTATAGCATTTCTTTATTATACTGTATAACTCTCTTTATTATACTGTAACTTTAGTAACTTTCTTATTATTCTGTGTAACTCTATACTTTAAATTCTGTATTTTCATTTTTTTAAAGTGAAAGTAACAATTTTCAAGTTGTAAAACATATCTCTTCTTTTCCCCCAATAAACAGCGTAAAAATGCACGCATGTGGGGGAACTGGTGGCACTGGGGGGGTTAACTTCATGTTTTACCAGTTAAGGGGTAGCTAATGGACAAACTTTGTAATATTTAATTATATTTCATAAATTCTATTTCATCTCATTAGCTTTCTTTTTATTTCATTTTTTTATTTATCGCATTTGTGCAACTGATTTGTTTTATTATTTCAGTATATTATGCAGAAAACAAGAATGGCAGTAAAGTTCCGGTAACAAGCATTAATAGGGAAGGAGGTATAACTTATATAAATAGTCAATCAATTTATACAAACACACATTGTTTTATGATTACATTTTGAAAAATAAAAAGATTATGAACAAATTTTGTAATACAGTGGGTGATCGGTTAACGAACATAATCCGTTCCAAGACTATGTTCGCTATCCGAATTGTTCGTTAACCAATCATCGATTCACCATAGACTTCTATGTGAAATATATTAATTCATTCTGGAGACCCTAAAAAATGAAATCAAAACCGAAACTGAAGGTCTAATTTGTATTAACATTCTATTGGAATTTTTTTTCAATAGAACTTTGAAGTTTAATAGGTAAGCAACATAATTCAGGAGAGATGAAAAACGATTTTTAGTCCGTTTCTCATATTTCACGTATTTTTACGGCGGTAGCGCGTCATCGGCACCTTTATATTTTATAGTCTGCACTGTTTGAAAAAATTAAGAATTCGTTTAATTTATTTGCCATGTCACCAAATCCACTCGACCATAACTTATCAGCTGTCAGAAAATATTGATATTCATATTGAAATTCAAGTATTCAAGTGTGTATTGATTTTAGTCATAATAAACATTATTGAATGACCTTTAAATTCATTGTTAATTCAAGTTTCATTTAGTAATTATCAATACTAAGCATGCTTTAAACATTTCTCCTTCCAGTGATCTTATTTTTTATGCAAAATGATAACAAATGTTTAATATTAATTTTTTTCAGAGCCGAGAAGTGTTCGTTAGAATTCGTTTTGTTCATTATCCGAATATGTGTTCGTTGTCCAAACACAAAAATTCTTTCTTGAAAGTGTTCGTTATCCGAATATGTGTTCGTTATCTGAACACAAAAATCTTTCGTGAAAGTGTTCGTTATAACCGATCACCCACTGTACACTTATTTAGGTTTCTTAAATTATATTCCATTTCTTCATCAAGCTTGTTATTTCGTGTATTTATGTAACTGACTTTTTTATTTTTTTAGGATACATAGAATACGATGATGGTACCAAAGTTCCGATATCAAGCAATAATGGAGAAGGTACAACTTATGAAAACATGACAATTCATACTCTTACATTCATTTCCTTATAATTATACGAGGAGGCATCGTAGAGTTTTAATTATTGCCATGAAGTAATCGAGATGGAAAGTCTGTTTTCCCATTTGCCGTACTTTATACTTATTTATATAGCCACTATCTAGAGCTTTGTGTTTCTACAAACTGGTCTTGACGTTTTTTTTGCATCCTTCTAGAACTCCTCTGGTTGGTCGAAAGCTATTGTTCTACCTCTTGAATGACGTCGTCCCTGTTCTCTGATTTCTTACTACGAAATGATTATTTGAGCTTTGGGGATAGAGGAATAAGTCGCTAATGGAGGGGTCCGGACAATAGAGAATACGGGGCAAAATTTCAAACCTATATAACTGATTCCTCAACCGCACCGCATTTCGAGACGAGCAAGCGGATGTTTTGTCGTGAAGAAGACTTTTAATAATCGTCGTAATGTCGCTTTGACGCTACCATGCCTGTAACGTCTGGCCGCTGTTGATGGTAGATTTTTCGAGAGTTGCGTGCCATTCTACGCACCTGTGAGGGCGGTTGCTGTTTTGTGAGAAAGAAGGGCCGTTGCCCTTGGTAGGGGAAGGTGACGGAAAAAAGAAGTTCCGTTGCTTTAGAGTGAAGGCTGGCCCGAATTTTGTATAACGGAAAGAGAATTCCTTTGGTTTTGCTTTTAGCCCCGACAGACAGGGTTTGGCTTTGCTGTATTTAGAAAAGATAGAATTCTGGTCCTTTTGGCACGACGTTTTGTGCTGAGAAATATTGAGGAAAGTAACAGAGAAAGATATTACAATTCCACTTCTTGATCACAGCTATTATAGTACAAGTTGTTCAACAGTGTGCAGTTTGTTCAGACCATTACTAGACACTAGTAATGGTCTGAGTGTGATATGGCCGATCTTTGTCGACCATATCGTGGGGTTTCAGCGTAAGTTAGAGGTGTGGGATTCTCGAAATGAAGAGACATTTTAGAATTCTTAATATGACTTTTATTAAGAGTTTAACTTAAATTACTTATATATTGAACAAACTTATATTAAGTGAGAATAAACCAAAACACGTAGCCGTAGTTAACACAGATCGCACAATTGGATCACTTATCTAAATAATTATATTATCCGCCTACTCTCAATCCTAATAATATTTCGAATTCGGAAAATAATCTTCCTACCTTGAATTCCAAGCAACGGTCCAATCAACTTCAGATATTCAGTTATGCTCGAGTGCAATAGTATGCACCTTGTAGTAATGGCGAGATTTCCGTGATTCTTGGGTAGGCCGTCAAATTACACTTCTACCTTTTACAAACAGAGCTTTCTCTAAATTGCCATTAATCTTGGCCGTCAAAGAACACAGAGATTATGTTAGAGAAAGGACGCGTGAGCCGTCACTTGAGCACTTCTCTGATATTTCTGTTAAGAGGACTCTTTAATAATTCCAAAAACAGAAACCATGATATTATCTGTAGACTTTTTTTATCCTTAGGCTTCTTAAGAAATTTAAGTAGTTGAGATTCCTACTCTTTGTTGATTTCCTTAGTTTCTGTATAGATCCGAGTTTCATCCATAATTACCAGACGAACTAAAAGTCTTCGTTTTGCTCCAAAAAATTCAAAATCTCCCTTGACAGGTCATTCTGTATTTACTTCTGAAAAGTAGTCTGTAAACATGGAACTGACATGCACAGTTCTTCGTGAATGCTTTTCCAAACATTTACATAATCAAGATGAGTCTCATTCCTGATTATTTGGATAATCGTTCTTCGGTCTTGTAGGATAAAGTTCACCATTCTCTTCATTGTGGCACCATGGTACATAAAATATGGTCTTCCTCTTCTTGTTTCGTCATTGAGGAACATGTGACCAGTTTGAAAACTCTTTTTTCAACCTCCAAATAGTGTGATATGAAGGGTTATCATTCCCACAAACGGACATCATTTCAACTCAGACTGTCCCAACACTGTAACTTTTCAACTAATAGAACTTAATCACACTATTAGCCTACTATCTAGTTCAAATTGTGAATCCTAAAAGCAAACAAATTGCCAATAATAGCTGATATTTGTAACATGTACATAAAGATCAATAAATGTGTGTAGAATAATTATTATCAATATATTTCTCTCTAAACTATTTCTATATAAGTAATAGTTCAAACTTTATTGTAACCTTGCGTATTTTGAGAATTAAAAAAATGCTAATAGTCAAATTTTGTAATATATTTCTTTATGGTTTCTTTCATTAGCTTTTTATTTCGTTTATTTTATTTATTAAACTAGCTTGTTCTATTTTTAGTATATTATTTACAATACGAGGATGGCAGTCAAGTTCCGGTATCGAGCAGTAATGGAAAAGGTATAATTTTTTTTAAAGTTTGTCAATTTTTACAATAATACCTATTAATTTACGATCATAATTTCGAAAAAAAAAAATGCTGAAGAATAAATTTTGTAACATTTAATTAGATTTGATAAATTATCTTTCATTTCTTCAGCTTTTTAATTATTTTTTACGTAATCATGTAATTATCATATTCGTTTTTTTAGAGTATTATGTAGAATATGAATATGAAGACCCACAATCAAGTAGTAATGGAGGAGGTAATAAAAATATTAATTTTTCTTATTTTTAAGTCGATTGTAATGAAAATACTTCTTTTTAAATAATTCACTGTTATTCGTTGATGAGAGAAGAGTTATTGTTTTACTAGTCCTTACGTAATATCTAATAACCCTATACTTTTGTTACCTATTTGTGGGTACATTTGACATTAGTAAATGAAAAATTTTTTGATTATTATTATATAAATGCATTTAACTTTTTCTTAATTCATATACTTACGACTTCATCATTGGCAACTGGAATCTTGGCAGACTCCTCCACCCCATATCTAGAACTGAGTGGTCATTGCGATGTGTACTTGATTTGGGGGGCTGGGAAGGTGTGGCCACTACGGTAAGGAACGAATGGCGAGCAAGCAGGCTTCAGCGGTTAAAACTGGGATGTTTCCTATTGGCTAGTGAGCTTCTTAATTCATATGAGTGGTGCGCCAAATATAAAATTACTTTCGAACCTCTATATAACGAGGTCGCTAAATCCCGAAAAAAAGTTCATTTTATGAGAAATTCGTTATATAGAGGTTCATCTTTTAATTTTCAAGGAACTACGTCATGCCTACGTGGAAAATGGGGGTGTTGGGGGGAGCGAATCCCGTAACTTTCATTCAGCAGTTAAGGGAATAATTATAAACCTTGCAAATTATTAAGATAAGAGCTAATTTTTGTATATATTTTATATATGACAAGCCCATGGGGGTCATTGGTAATTATTAATGTTGTTCTTAATTTAGTATAGTATTGTTAAATTAATTATAAAATACATTGTGTGCAGTACTAATATATTTATAAGTGTATTATATCAGTGTAAATGTGTGTTTTATTTTTTATTATGCCAGAATCTTTTTTTTATTATTATTTTCAGTAAATGAATATTTTTTTTAAAATAATATTTTGTTTTCGACTTTAAAATATGCTCACCTCCCACCCTCGTAGTTCCCTCGGGAGCGCACCCCAAAGTTTGAAAAACGGTGGAATACTGAATTATCTTATTATTTTTAAATTATTATTTTTTACTGCTATTTTTATTCTATTTTTATTTTTTATTCTAGAAAGCTACGTTGTTGAATATGATTCATCTGGAAAAGGTAATAGTTTTCATTTGTCGTGTGCTTAGAATTAAATATCAATCTGAATTTGTGTTTCATTATTGATAATTATTCTGTCAATGTCTTCTTACAGTTGTAACATCTTACTACGTTCAGTGAAGAATAACGAAGAGGACGAGAAAGTGCTGAATGCAATATCTTCAAAAAGTGCCACGTTAGCCCATAGACACACAATTTTTTCACTTTTAAAGCTTTGACAACTTTTGAATAATATTTTTTTCAAGCAAAAAATAACAATTCAAATTTAGACATCAGTTATTTAATATTTCACAGCTTCAAAGAGGAAATAAAAACTCTGAACTTCTTTTATATTCTCGTGCTTAAAATTTACCTATATGAAATTTATCAATAAAACTCCATTGCTCTGTACAAATTGTTTGCATCTGTTTTAAATATACCACTTCATTGCAATGTCAGATTTTTAAAAACGCACACGTATTTCTACTCTATTCGTAGAAATATCTTTGCTGGTTTTGAATCTGGATAATACAAAAAGGAATGAAAAATGTAGGAAATAGATAATTGAAAATTTGTACGTGAAAAAAGTTGAATTTTATAGAGATGTAACCATTGATAACTTCTCTTATAAAAAAGTGTTTATATGTTGTATAAATTGACCATAATAGTCTTTTTTGAGCAAAAGGTCCTACAGACACACACAGTTATTTATAATAATGTGTGCATGCGCATACGTGAGAGAGAGAATATGTAAGTAATTTTGCTGCATGTGACCTATCTTAAAAATTGAATATCTCTTTTCTTTTATATTCACATTAATATTTTGTTTAAATAATACCTTCTGTTCCAAATAAAATTATTTTTACTTGAATTTTCTTTGCTCCGATCCATTTACTAAAACAACTTTTTAAGAAATCTTCGCAAGAATCGATATATTATCGCGTTTCATATAAAACTGGTTAAAGTCGTAATTCTCAGTTTTTCCTCAGTATACTCCTTGTCCAGAAAGAAACGGCAATGTACAATGAGTTAAAATTTTCTCAAACACCGCTCATTGAATATGTGATTTTATATTAAGATATTCGAGTGTGGGTAATTTTGTTAGCCCTTTATAAGACTATTTTTTCTAGTAATGTTATGTTAAAATAGTTCTGGGATTATTTTTTTTGAGATTAATTTATAGCAAGAAATTCATTTAGCTTATTACCTAAAATTAATTTTATTTTCAAGATTTATTTTTTGTGGGGAGAGAGCGTATTTCCCACCTCCTACTGAGAGCTATGGAAAGTTAGGACATTTTATGTCTTGTATTTCTTTTTATATCGCATTGCATGATAGTTATAAAATATAATTTGAAAAAATATAATCGTGAAAACCCCCCCACGAATTCTTCGCTGTCTTAGCTATCTAAGGATGTGGGAGGAATGAAAACAGAACCAGGGAATTCCATAATAACAGTTATTTACTTAGTCAAACTAACTAACCAACAACAATCTATTCCCAAAGTGAATGTCAAATGAGTAGCACGGAGAAAGCAATGATTATTAAGCAAATATATAGAATCCACTTATTTAACTCAACGTAATCTATCGTTAATTCCTAACCTCAAATCCTCTAATTCAACTCAGTGGCATAACACCACTCTTAATCTTTACATGCGAAAGTAAACCTTATTTAATCTTACCTACGTAGCGAATATAGCTGCTTCCTACCTCCTTCACTATAATTACAAAACTCTGCCTTTGTATAGTCGAACAAATCTGAATATTACGGTTTCTTCTTGAGAGGGATGGCTGTGAATTAAAAGCGAATGCTAACCCAAAGATTTATTGTTTTCGCAACGTATATAACTATGACTCTTGATACACAGGTACTATGAAACTGACAAAAATTCTGGACAAGTTAAAAGTCGCTTTTCAATACATACTAAGCGTTTTTAAAAGGAAATAAAGTCTAAATACAATATTTACAATGTACCGAAAACAGCTTTACACTTGATCATACAGTAAAACTCTACACTGTTAAAAATATTACTTATTTCGTTTGAATAAAGGAAATAATACTCAAAATCAAATTTCAAAATGTGTAATAAATGCAAATGTTTTTATAGCTTGAGTTTCACTAAATTCAATAATATCTGGGGAAATTTAAACATATCAATTTAATAACAAAAAAACAAAAAAAAAACAATCCCTTACAAAAGTAACAAGTTTAAAAGTAACCCCTTACAAAATAAATAATGTAACGAGGTATTTATCTTACTTTATGAACTGGAAGAGAAAACGATTTCTAAACAAATGCAGAAGAATTATATCCTTTTTCCTTCTGAAAGCAAAAGTCATTGAAGTCCATGAGTTCAGACAGACTATATAGAAATCCGAAAGCTTCGAAAAGAGACAAGAAATCCTTAGCTGACTTTGTAGTAAATTCTTTATATTTAACAAATAATACATTTAAGCAGAAAAAAAACAAAAAATTGCCTGTTCTGTAAAATTTAACTAAAATAATGAGTCATTTTTTACGGGAGAGTTTTTCTTGGTAAACTTATTTTGGCTGTATTTACGTATTATAACGTTAACAAATATCGCCAAACGAACAGACATCGCCAATGCAGAAAATGTCGCCGTAGCTATTATTACTGTGTTCAAACATGCAAAGGAATGGTTTCCTCTTTTGGCTGTATATCGTGGCAATTGGTGACATCTTTTGATTTAACGAAATTGGTCTACATAATAAAACATAAGTACCATTTTAATTTTTATGTATTCAGTGCTCCTTTTCCACAAGCTAATTGTGTAATTATGAATATATAATTTTAATTACAAGAATTAAATTTTAAATTAAAAATACCGAAACCCTTTATAGATGAAACTTTTGAGAAAAAGATTGAAACTTTTAACAAGAAACAAGTGTCTTTAGCTCTTTCCTGTGTAAGGTAGCAAGAGAAGAATTATCGCCAGTCAAAAGGAAAATATTTGTCTTGCTGTCATCTTGTAGAATTTCGAGAAAAGACATTTCTTCTTTATCAAATTTACAGAAATAAAGTGATCAACTAATAAAAATAAACACTATATGTTATATAAAAAGCCGAATTTTTTTAATTTGAGGAAAAAAGCCAAATGCAGTCATTCAGAGCAAAGTTATATTTCAAATTAAATTTACCATACCGATAAAACGCATTTATTCCACTAATTTCAAGTATTTAAAAGAGCTCTACGGTTTTTAAATATAAATTGCGTTGCAACTACTCTGTAAATTGATTATGTAGTAAATTAATCATTTCTGTGTAAAACTGGTTTTTATTAAGAGATTTGAAATGCATTTCGGCATCACAGATACTTCAGTCGCTCATCCGGTATAGTGGTTAGAGACGCTGACCCGGGGGTCTGGGGGTTTGAATCCGGAGAAGACATGGATGTTTGAAAAAAACTGGTGTGCAAAAATTAAGCAACAGGTGGGTTTATTGCCATAACTTCACGAAAATCATCACGAGAGACATGAAATTCTGAAATGAGGAAGTATTATGTATAAGGATGACGAAAGCATCGGCGCTGAAAAAGGAATACAACGCATATGGTATGGAATCAAGCAAAAACAAACTTTATTAGACATAGTATCGTGACTCATGATTGTCTATCAACGGGAAGAACAACAAGCAGATGTTCCTTAATATGGTGTATACCCTCCCCTTACTACAATGGTTGCTTTGCAAATACTCCCGCATACTCAGAACCAGCTGGTGCAGCATTTCTTGAGGTAGGAGTGCCCATTCCTCAATCAATATCTGTTTGAGTTGTTGGTTGTACTCGGATGATGTGACGATATTGGCAATACGTCTCCCCAAACATCCCACACATGTTCGATGGGATTTAAGTCACAAGAGCACGCTGGCCAATCCATTCAGTGATATCTTCACTTTCCAGCAGCTCCTCAACAACAAGAGTGCGATGTGGCAGTGCATTGTCATCCATAAAGATGAAGTCTGGGCCAATGGCACCTCAGAAAGATGCAGATGGGGAAGAAGTACCTCCCTCACAATAGCGATCCCCGGTTACAGACCCTCTGTCGAAAATGGGAAACTCAGTTCCGCCGTTCCAGCATAATGCCAGCAGACAAGAACTCCGGGACCACCGTAACGATATGCTTTCGCTGATGTTGCTGGGATAAAACCGGGGTCCTGATCTCTCTCAAATCAAAACGCGTTGAGAATCGCTTCACGGTACTGAACCGACTCTCATCCGTAAAACACGACTCCATTGATCAGTTGTCCGGATTTTTTGTGCACTCTGTCCCACTGTAAACGGTGGCTTCGGTGGCCATCTTTCAACGGGAGGCAGCGTTCAGGACGGCGGGTGAACAGGCCCCTTGTGAAGGCGTCTGGCCACGATAAGCCGCTACGCTTGTCGACCTGTTGCTGTACAGAGGTTTCTGAGCAATGGTGCTTGCTGACTGCTGTCGAACTTTTTCGCCTGCAGGATGATATATCCGGTCATCCCCTGCGGTTGTCGTCCTCGGGCGGCCACACCAACCTTTCTAACAACTGGCCACTTGCATGTGGTTGGAACGCTTTCAAGCGCGCAGAAACGACACTTTTGTTGATTCGAACTCTGCAGCTACACTGGTGACGGTACGCCCCTCCTCCAGCTTTCCGATCATTCTTCCACGTGTAGAAGTCATCCCAAATGATTTTCTTCTAGCCATATTTCATGAACTGACTCACTGGCACTTGCAGAAATATGGTGAATTGCGTCTCCGTCCTTCATTCATTCTGCACTGTTGAGCAGCGCGCGCCATCACGCGTTTTGCGTACGCTCACATCGCTCTGACGTTTTTGTTCCTTATATTTGCTTTTCGCATGACCGTTTCCTACTGACTTACGTGTTCCCTCTACTGATCTCAGACCTCCTTTTCTGCAATTTCATGGCTGTCTGCTAGAGATTTTTACATTGTTGTAAGTTTTTGCCACCGAGTGTATATAATTGCAGCCGCGGCATGAGGGGTACTCTAAATAGCCGTCGAGCCGCAAGTTCTCTCGTGAGGTTGGTGGAAGGGGAAGAGAGGTGGGAGGCCTCTGACCACGCACAGGGTGTTTTTTCTCTAAATTGGGGTGGAACCGAGCCAAATCTTACTGTCACCTGCATTGTGCTCAAAACTACGGCTAACGACAGGCGTCACTTAGCCATGATGAATTTCGTGGCCTCGATCTGGCCTTTGCCGATCAGATGGCATTAGTAACAACAACAACAACAGATCCATCAATTTCTTTTGACAATTTTCAATTGCAGTACAGTTTTGTTGTAAGCTATATTTTTCATTTAGAAATCCATGATTTGTTCATTTTATAAATTGTTAAAAAATAACCAAAAAAAAATCTGTGATACAAATCGATCTATTGGTGTTCGTTGTCTTTTAGATTATTTGAACACTTCAGGCTGCCTACATGACTCAAAGATTCAGTTAACGCAGCTAATATGCCTCTCTTATATGAAAGAGGGAGGTCAAGAGCTGACATGACCTTCGTCCTCTTCATTCATACGCATATTGTGAGAACTACATTGGCAAGATATATTTAACCTGAATCAAACCTATTACGCCATTATTCAGCCATCCATTACATTATAAACCAAATTACATATTTCTACCATAACTCAAAGCTTATTACTCGGACCATCACAATAATACGAGGACTGTCCGGAAACTAAAGCCGTTTTGTTCTACCATAACCACAGTGGTAGTATTGGAAATCAACGCTTGCTCACACGGGTCTCTGGTTGATTGTCGGTTCACAGTGAGGCCATTACAGCCAGACTGTGTTGTTTTTATAAATGCTAGTCAGCGTTAAAAAATTTAAAAAAACGGTTGCTGATCCTGCCGACTGAGAAATGCGTTCTGTAATCCGTTTTTTGAACTCATACTAGTTGAAGTTCATCGTCAACTTTTAGAGATATATGTTGAAAATGTAATGAGCAATGAAATTGTGAAAAAGTGGGTTCGACAATTCAATGATGGGCGCACCAATGTTCTTTACTAAGCACAGAATAGGCAACCTTCTGTTGACAGCGATGGTTAAATTCAAAACGTGAACGAGAAAATTCATGAAAACAGACACGGTTCACTATAAGATTGCTTTGCAATGACTTTCACGAATTTTAAAAATTGTTCACTGGTGCTATCTTTTTTTGAAGACAAGTTGGTTTCCTGATATGAAAAATGTCTGAAGTATTCAGAAAACTATGGTGGTAACTATGTAGAAAAATAGTTTTCGACATGCTCTTTCATGCAAAAATAAATTTTGTTTTGAAAAAATATTTTTTATGTGAGTTTTTCCAAAACAGTATTTAGCTTCCAGACATGCCTGATAATTAATGATTACCTCCTCTTCTTGAACGATACTTTTTCGTTATAACTATACCAATAAACGTTAAAAAAATTTTCTCGGAGCGATGTATCGCCAATTTAACTTTACTGCTTTTCTGACTTTACTTGTATTTTACCATCTCTTACTCGACAACCTTTTTTATTCTGTATTTAAACCAGGGCATAGCAATACCTGCATTGGGGAGGCCAGAAGGGGTTCTAGGGGGCCCAAGACCTGACTTTGCAAGGGGACCCTAATATTCTCCGTTACGCTAATGGTTAAAACCATGCCCATAAGTTTAATATGCAGTTGAAGATTAGCAGTTTTATAAAATTCTAGTATTGTGGAAAAAATAAGTCAAAATGCAGCAGTCTATCATCAAAATGTGATATGATTAAAATGGAAAAGAACCGCTTAGATGAATCATTCAACCTATAGACGTGTCACCCAGTTTTTGTTTAATAAATTTTAAGATGATATGCTCTCTTCTTCTCTCTACTATTCTCAGAGAATTTCTTCCAAATATTAGGGAGCTGTAACGGTGCTTTAATGCTTCAAATATTGGTCATTACTATTCATAAGAAAATCTGTGTCCTTTATAAAATTTGTTTGCATTTCTTGCACTTTATGAGGTCTGGAGATAATTAATCCCACTTCTTAACCAAGACACGCGTTAACTCCAGGAGGGCTCTGGAAAGAGTGGCAAGGCTACAAAAACTGGGCTAAAAGTGTCCCAAATATTTTCTATGGGACTTTAGGCTTCGAAATCTGGCTAGACATTCCATTCTCTGAATACTCTCATGTATGTCAATCAACCGAACCCTATGTGGACGGGTATTATCGGCCATAAATGATCAACTTCCCCACTAAGAACCTGGTACAGCAGCGTTTCTCAAACTGTTGGGCGCGCCCCCCTTGGGGGTGACAACTCTACAAGGGGGCGCGAGCTTATTGAAAAGTCAAAAACAAAAGATTATTTTTAAAAAATTATTAATTTACTAAATGTAAACAAACAAAATACATTCTGATATAAAAAATAAAATACACATTTGCACTGAGTATTGCACTTATAAATATATCAGTGCTACATAATGTATTTTATAATTAATTTACCAATACTAAGTTAAGAACAAGTTTAATAATTACTAGTGACCTATGGGATTGTCATATATAAAATTATATATACAAAAATTAACACTTATCTTGATAATTTTATACTGTTTATAATAAATCCTTAACTTTGCCAGATTAAAGGAAGTTGCAGGGGGAGAAAAAAGAATAAATAAAAGCAATTAAAGAGCCTCCTGGAAATGATAGAATTCAACAAGTACTGTCAAGGTTCTTTTATTCAATTTCAAAGCTTTTGGAATAATTTTATGGATAACAGTGCACAGAATAGATCGTACTTCGAAAAAACGTATATATACGTCCGGTGCAATTAGAGCACTTGAGTGAGACGTTTATATACGCCGGTGGCACTTAAGGGTTAAAGCCGTATCGTAGTTTTAGCATCAAAATATAGTATTATTGAATTCAATACATTGTTATTGTATGAGGGGGCGTGATGAAAATTATGATTGAATATTGGGTCGCGAATATTGAAACTTTGAGAAACACTGTGGTACAGGGCTCTGAGATCTCCTACCTGTATTTCAGAGCAATCAAGATACTTTGAAAAGTATAGAGCTGTGCGCTCCTACAATATTAAACCGATACAGACCATACCGCCACTTCCATAAGGGTCCTTTTTTATGATGCTGGAGTAACGATACAGGGTCTCTGGTCCTCTTAATGTGAAAAAACTTCGAGGATCAGTCTTCAGACTGAATCTCTACTTATCAAGTAAGACAACATAGTCTCACTCGCTGCTCCTTCGTCCAAGGATATTGCTAACTACACCGTGTCAGGTTTGCTCTCTTATGACCTAGAGTGAAAGAGATACAGTCTATTGGTCACTTGGCATAAAATTCTGCCTCATTAAGTCTTTGGTAAACAATATATCTCGAAGCTGGGGTAATAGAAGCAGTGCAGAATTCATTTACGAGTTGAGTAACTGTCATCTATCTATTGAGCTTTTCAATTAAGGCCATGTAATGGTCATCCTGGGTTGTAGTGGCTAGATATTGCTCGGGTCTCCAGGAACTGACCCAAAGTCTGAAAATCCCATTTAAGAACACATACAGCTGTCTTGCTTACACCGCAGGAATTAATCTGCCTCCAGTATCCCAACTACTCTCCTTTGTAATCTCCTTTGTAATGTTGTCTTTGTGCCATTATTCGAAAAAGTTTTAAAAATAATCGTAAATTACCAAAAATAGGAGCAAAACAAGAACAGCGCAAAGTATTGTTTGACTACCACAAACGATACTTTGCCTTACTTTATCAATACCTTGTGAGAAATGAGAAAAATGTGAAGTTCTCTCATTCTCGTCTAGAGATGTGGGAGAAAGGGAATAATGACTAGCCATATCCAAAAACACTCAATTTATTTATCACGCTATCAACAATACAAGTTCAAGCAATCTTAAATAAGAGTTGCTCCCAATCGAAACAATATGTGTATAAATAACGAGGTACACGAAGTATGAGAAGACTAAATACTTATGAACTTACTTCAGGTTCGAATCTCCTTTCTTAGCTATCTAAACTCTTATTAATCTTTAGTGATCAGTCGTCACTTTAATAATTACAATTAGAAATGTCTGCTTAACTCTATAAATTTGATTAATATGTGATCCGCTAGTAATCTATCCTATCTCACTTTCTATCTAAAGCTTGAAAGCCTAGGTTATATATAGCATACCTAATGTAAATAATCATGTTTTCTTTTTCAGAGGGTTTTAGTTGGAAATAAACTAGTTTTTCAAACATAGTTTAAAGAAGGACATATAAGTAAGAAAGAACGTTGACACAGAGCCGTCTCAACCTTATCAAGTTGCTTAAATTAAACGAGAGAGAGATTTGATTAGATAATTGAGAAAAGCATTTTCTTTTTGCTATATTTATCAATTTTCACTAACAATGGCTCAGTAGTCTTTGAAAAATTCGCGAAAATGTATTTATTCCTCAACCTTTGTATACCAGCATAATTCAAAAATCTTAATAACGATTTCACTTTGTCAGCATTACTTTATTAGACGCAAATGCAGTAGAATTTCAAATTGAGAGAGAAGCCAATTCCTGCAAAGCATCAAATAGGTCATTACAGAGGAATGAAGTTTGATAGGGATGGTAGAAGATCTTACAGCAGCGTTTCTCAAACTGTGGGGCGCGCTCCCGTTGAGGGGTGTGATAACTGTACGAGGAGGGCGCGAACATATTGAAAAGTTGAAAACTAAGGATTATTCAAAAAATTATTAATTTACTGAAAGTAAACAAACAAAATACTTTGACATGATAAAATATAAAATACACATTTACACTGATATAACACACTTGTAAAAGTATTAGTACTGTTCAATGTATTTTATTATTAATTTAGCTGTCACCACTAAGTTAAAGAACAAAAGTTTTGATAATTACCAGTGACCCCATGGGTTTGTATGCTGCTTATCTTGATGATTTGTACGGTTTTATAATTAATTCTAAAAACTGCTGATTAAAAGTTACGCAGTTCGCTCCCCACTGCCACCATTTTCCACGTAGACGTGCGCATTTTGATGTTTGTTTTTTTTTTTTTTTGAGGGGGAGGAGAAAGGAATAAATAAGCAAAATCTCTGAAATAAAGTAAATTCTTTGCAAGCTCTGTCAAAAGTCCTTTATTACATTCAAAGCATTCATGTAATTTTTAGCATGGATAGCTATACGCAAGAAAGATCGTACTTCGGAAAAACGTATATATAAGTCCAGAAAGTTAATGCTTTGGCTGAGCGAGACGTTTATATACGTCGGTGGCACATAAGAGGTTAAAATCCTATTGTAGCTTTAGTGTCAAAGTATAGTATTTTCGAATTCAATTCATTGTTATTGTATGGAGGGGGGCGCGATGAAAATGATGATAGAATATTGAGTCGCGAGTATTGAATCACTGTCTTATAGGAATTGTGATAACTATTTAGATACAGAGCGGACACCTGCTCATATTTTTGACTGTCCAGTTATTCTTGCTGCTGTACAAAAAATATAATTTCATCAACAAATCTCTGTGTGGACAATATTGAAGAGATTGCCAGAACAATCATCTGGGCCCATGATACTATTTGATTTGGTCCCGTCATGAATATGACATCATCATCATCATCATCACCATTATAATTGGTTCTTTATGAATAACTAGCCGTTACACGCCCGCTTCGCCGGGTACTACATGACAATGTAAGGCTAAACATTCTTTTTTATAGGTTATTGTTATCTAAGTCCTAACATTAAACCTTCTATTGTATTAAAAAATATTCTTACAGCATGCGCCTTTTGACTTAAAAAGGACTAATTTCAAAAACAGAAGAATATTTATCATTTACTCCCTCCATTTATCCATTACGTAGTCGATTTCCTCAAAAATCATTTTCGGTTAATTTCTACTTATCAAAAAAAAACATTCTTGCCAAATTCCAAGTTTGTAAGTTTAATTGTTCAAAAATGATCTTTTTATCTGTAGCATCCTCATAACCTCCCGCAAACTCCCTTGGAAGTCTATTTTGGCAGAACCCGTTGTTAGAGGATATTTACTCGACAAAGAATACTTAACGAATTTCAAGTTTGTAAGGTCTAATAATTCAAAAAGAAAAAATAATTCTTTTATCTGTAATGCTTCCGCAACCTCCTTCCAAACTCCCTTGCGTGTCGCTTTCGACAAAACTCGTTCTTAGTGGATCTCTACTCAACAAAAGAAACATGATTTCCAAGTTTTAAATCTGTAAACCTAATACTAGTTCAAACAAGAAACGTGTTTTTCAAGCTTCAAGTCAAGTTCTAATAGTTAAAAAAAAAGGGGATTTTTGTCTGTAATGCCTTTGAAACCCCCTTTGGGAGTCGATTTTCAAAAACCCGTTCCTAGAATATCTCTTATAATGAAAAGGAATATTCAAAAGGCAAATTGGCATGCTGACAAGAATTGATTAACAATGGCAAATTTCAGTGTCATGATGGTAGCGGTCAACCTAGGACAGGTCGAGAGGACAGATTGATTGTCAGATCTGCTCTCACAGCGCCTGATTCATCGTTATTAACCATCAGACTTACAACTCGCAAACGAGTGTCCCCATGACCATTCGAAGACGGCTGATATAGCGAAATTTATGCTCGTAACGACCGCTATGCCACCTGAGACTCACGCCTGCACACTGTCGAGCCACATTACAGTGGTTCTTGGCTCGATCAGGTTGGAATCATGATGATTGGGGACGTATAGTGTTTAAGGACGAATCCCGCTTCCAACTGTGTCTGGAGATGCCCATGGCAGCGTGCCGATCCTGCTTTCACTATTGCACACCACACAGGCTCTCAACCAGGAGTTATGATCTGGGATGCCTTTTTTTTTTTATAGCCGGATCCCTTTGGTCGTCATTAGAAGCACACTTACAGCCCAGCGGTAACTAGACCACCTTCTGAGAACTGTCTTGCTACCACTCCTTCTGCAGTACCTTGGCCTTATTTTTCAGAAAGATAATGCTAGACTACATACGGCACGTGTTGTTATGAACTATCTTACAGCTTGTTAAACATTTCCTTGACCAGCCAAATTACCAGATCTCTCTCCAGTCGTGCATGTCTGGGATATGATGGGAAGGCGACTGCATCTATCAGAGAATGTTGATGACCTGGTCTGACAATTGGAGCAAATTTGACAATAAATACCGCAGGAGACCGTCAGGGTGCTTTATCACTCTGTGCCACGTAGTGTAGCAGCTTGCATCCAGGCTATAGGTGGGTCAACACCTTATTGAGCTCGTTACTTTGCAACTATGTAACTCTGAAATAAATCATTCAATTTTTGTCAAATTTTAATCATTTTGTATTCTATATATAATCTTTCTACCCACCAATTTTTGTCTCCATCAGAAGACTTGTCGTTTTTTTTTTTTTGGATTTTTCCTTTTGTTTTGTTATAAGTGTGTGTGTGTGTGTGTGTGTGTGTGTGTGTGTGTGTGTGTGTGTGTGTGTGTGTGTGTGTGTGTGTGTGTGTGTGTGTGTGTGTGTGTGTGTGTTGTGTGTGTGTGTGTGTGTGTGTGTGTGTGTGTGTGTGTGTGTGTGTGTGTGTGTGTGTGTGTGTGTGTGTGTGTGTGTGTGTGTGTGTGTGTGTGTGTGTGTGTGTGTGTGTGTGTGTGTGTGTGTGTGTGTGTGTGTGTGTGTGTGTGTGTGTGTGTGTGTGTGTGTGTGTGTGTGTGTGTGTGTGTGTGTGTGTGTGTGTGTGTGTGTGTGTGTGTGTGTGTGTGTGTGTGTGTGTGTGTGTAATAATTCCCTCTAGTATCCTTTTTGTTAACTCTTTTTACTACTATTTAAACGAACTTTTAATTCTTTGATTTAAAAAAATAACACTGTAATCTTAATCGTAATCGGCTAGTCCGAAATCCCTGTCCCGCCCATTCTATCCAATCAGAACCACTATTACATAATAGTCACTGCCGGTATAAAAGCGAAAATCTTTTGTAATCGCTCTCTTTGTCTTTGTGTTGTGTCCGTCAAGATGTCGCTTATGTTATATGTGTCTGTTTTCGTGTTCTTAACAAACAGATGTGAAATATAAAAGTGATTGACCCGCTACGTTATGTGTGTGTAAATAAATCAGATGAAAACTAATTTGAAGATGTTTTCACTAAACCAGATATGACAACAATTCAAACAGACCAACACCATACCAATAATACTATAATATTATTACATATATATATATATAATACAACATTTAGTAAATATAATTATACAAATATAATCTAACTCTGCAGGAATAATTAGCTTGAAATTTAAAGGTCAAAGAAAATTTAGAAAATTTTTCCTTTGAATTTGGAGCAATTCAAATTACAATGTATGACAAATAGATGTGCTTGTAAAATAATAAAAATTATAGTTTAAAAACTAAAAAACACCCTCTTTGTAGTTAATCGAACTAAGTTGTAACTTAATCTTTTAGTCGCCAAACCTTGAAATGGGTCTGATATTACTCGCCAGATGAGGGATGAGATTTAAAAATGGGAAATCGTTAATTCTGAAGATCCTGATCAGGACAACGGAACAAAATTATTAAATTATTGTATTGTCATCAGTCCTGGATAAGTGAGCAAAATTTCGAATTAATCTGACCTTTTAAAGTGGGTAAAAATTGAATTCAAAGATTCCGTTACATACAAGTGAAGCTTATAAAAGGGTGTTAAAATAACGTATTTTGCAACTCGAGATGCAACAAAAAAACAATGTGTTTTAATAAAGATAGATAAGACTTTCTTTTATAGATTATATTCACACAAAAAAAAATGTTTGAAATTTTACTACAAATATCCTGTTAAAAAAATGCCGGTCTAAGTATCTAATTCTTTTGTTAATTAGTTTCGAATAAATGACTTGTATTTCAATTACTATTATTGTATTATTTACTCTATATTTAATAATGCAACATATTTACTAAATAAATACTTTTAAACTCTTGAAAATATTGTTTCATCATTTCACTGGAACAGTTCAGGAATTGATCAAACCACTTACTTTCTTCAGGGAAATGACCTTCAAGAGAGAGAGGTTATTTTAACATCTCTCGTGTTAATTGATCATATTAGGGATCCCTTAGGGATTTGATCAAATTCCTAATTTTAACATTTCCTGCGACATATAAATGCATTGTTTTGTTTTTTTGTTTGTTTTTGACTAACGAAATTTTTATATGGGCTTAGCTGTCATACTAAATTTTTAAAAATAATCCTATTTGGATTGGATATCACTTTTAATATTTAAAATATCTTGGATAAGAAATATAAGAAAAAAAGTCTCATTGCAGTTCTCTTCATAACAATAACTTTAAATTGGGGCAAGGTTTACAGGATGATTGGGTTTTTTTAGAATATCACGGTAAGTGTGAACAAAATTTATATGTCTCATTCCAAATATGGCTGCCACAACAATTTCTGCTTTCACTACCCTCACTCTTATTCATGAAGAAAAAAATGTAGAATTAGTATTTATGAATTAATTAAAGTCATTATTCGTGTAATAAAACATTCTTTATTCGTAAAATAAAGCATAAACGTGTATATATATATACACTCACTTCCAAAAGTTAAGCACGAAGATGTAAAATGCAAAAAATTCAACAAATACTTATTTGATTGACACAAAATTTGGCAGTAAAGTAGCATATACATTTATACATAAAACAAAATCAATAATTATATACAGAAATGAAAACAATATTAAATTTTTGTAAGTTATCAGATAATGTCATACTGGAGACTTGAACAGAATTATGTATAAAGTGAAAATAAACAACATAAAATGAAAAAAAGGACATTAATAGGGTATGTGATCCCCCTCATCTGTATGTAAAGTTTACACCTTCTAACCATGCTTTCAATTAGGTGGTCAACCACCGCAGAATTAAGCAATCGCCATTCTTCTTGTAGAGCAGTTTCCAGCTCAATAAGAGTGGCTGGAGGGGGGAAACGTGAAGATACTGAAACGGCCGAAGCATCCCAAAGATTTTCAATGGGCTTAAGGTCGGGCGAATATGTTTTGGCCGCCCCCGCGCAATCCCTTCACTCTCCAAGTAGTCATCGACGATGTCAGCTCTATGGGGACGTGCGTTATCGTCCATTAAAACAAAAGTAGTACCAATTGCTGCAGCGTACAATCTCACAAAGGGTTCTAGGACCATCTCGATACCGGACAGCCGCCACAGAACCCCGTTTAAAGATGTGCAGGTCGGTGCGGTATCCTAATGAAATCCCTGCCCACACCATAATGCTTCCGCCTCAGAATGCGTAATGTTCGGTGATGTTTTGGGGCTGATTGCGTGTTCCTTGTTTACGTCATATCCTTATACGCTTGTCATCTGGCTCTAGAGAAAATCTTGACCCATCAGTAAACATGACATTGCCCCAGTCAGACACAGTCCAATTTCCATATTCCCGGTACCACTTTAATCGTGCCCCTCTTGATTGACGGATAGAGGGAAAACAAACTCGAGGTACCCCGGGGATACAGTCCATTCATTTTAATCTTCGGTGTACAGTAGCTGAAGATATAGCCTTACCAATGGACGCTGTAACCATAGATGTCACCGTGTGGAGGTCACTCTGCGATTCCGCTTGGCTACAATAGCAATATATTGATCTTCCGCGGGGGGTTGTAACCCTTGGGTGACCGCCTACGGGCCTTCGGACAACTGTCTGTGTGGTTTGGAATTGTTTCCATAAGCGTGAAATTACAGAATGATGAACGCCGCAGAAAAGAGGAACATCTGTGATCGGCTGCCCTGCTTCAATGCGCCCCACAGCACGCCAGCGCTCAGAATCTTCCATTCGTTTTTTGGGAAAACATAGTAAACGTATGTCTTGAAAACAAATCTTGAAACACAACAGTTGAAAGTTTTAAACACCTTCTATCCGCCACAATCAACTTCTGTAACCCTTCATAAAGCTGGCTTCTTATAAAACTGCCTTTTTGCCTATTTCTTGACATGGCAAAATTTGGGTTTACCTAACATATTTATATTCCCATCCACCTTGCAGCGTTGCATCCTCTTCAATTTGATTGGTTTCCCGGAAATTAGCTTTTTCCCCTTCTCCGTATTAACTTTTGGGTGGTGTATATCATGATTTTTCTTCCCGCTTTTTTTGTTTTTTGGGGCCGGGTGCCTCGCGCGTGTTAAACCCCAAATTTGGGGAAAAGGGAAAAAAAGTAAAAATGATATTTTTCGCAATTTTAAAAGTTTCTAGACTATTTTTTCACATTTATACTTCGGAAACTGAACGTCAAAATTACCTGCGGAGATTGGTATAACCTCTATGATGCCGCACAAAAAAGAGATACCATTTCAGGGAATCTACTGGGTCTGAATAAAAGGCCCCTATCACACCCCATATTTGGAGAAAACCGTTTGGGAAATTTTTCCAACTGGGGGGAAAGGAGCCATAAGCAAAACTACATGCTCTGATCACCCTGCCCCTACTCCACATTGAAAAATTATTCGCCGATTTTTCTGCTTCGGAAAACGAAATCCAAATTTTTTCTTTTATTTTTTTCTCCCCTTTGTTGATGAGCGTAAACAGAAATGGAGCACCATTCTGTGTAAAATATTTTATGCCGTTAAAATATTATACACCATTAAAATATTATACACCATCAAAATATTATACACCATATCTGATTCCTTTGATGAAACCGAACCCACCATCTTGTTTATGACATAGGGTACCAAAGAACCCCACTGGTTGAAATTTCGAGCAACTTTTATTTGGAACAACTTTTTCAGCTCAATGGGGAAAAGTTGTTCGGAGCCGTTGCTATGGCGATTGAGTAAAAATTGCACGAGTTGGACGAAAAATTGCTCCAAACGTGTGTGTGTGATAAGACCTTAAAACACCAATCCGCAGCCCATTAGAAATTAAAAAATCTCTTCAAGGTTGATTTATTTGAGTAATTTGGGTTCACAGCAACGGCTTCATATCTAAAAAATGTTATTTCATTGTGCTGAAGTGCTGATTACGTTTTCAGTGCATTTATAAGACATAAAAAGTTGAGATTAACTGATGCTTATTTCTTATTTAAACAAGTGAAATATCCGATGTTCTTCGATTGTGAAGTACAGGAGACAACGAAACATATATATGTATATATATATATATATATACTGGCCGTTACCCACCCGCTACGCTGGGTATTTCGTGATGTTGTGTAAATATATAATGTTTATATATGCATAAATTATTGATATCTAAGTCCTAGCACTAAGAATTGATTATATTGAAAAATATACTTATACCTGCAACTCTCGCCTCTTGATATAAAAAGGAACGAAATTCTAATTAATAATTTCTAATCATCTTTAAAATAGAATGATTATTTGCGCTCTCGTAACCGAATAACCAAATGGATTTCCGCAAAACAATTTTTAGGGGATCTCTACTCTGTAAAATAAACATGCGTGCCAAATTTCAAGTCTAAATCGCGCAAAAGCCTAATTGTCTAATAGAACAAAAAAAAAATTTGTATTATCAATACCCCCATTGAGGGTCGATTTCCAAAAAAAACAGTTCTTAGAGGATTTCAATTCAACAAAAAAAATATGCAAACCAAATCTCATTATTATAGTCCTAGTATAAAAAAAAGATTTTTTTTTTTTTTTTTTTTTTTTTTGCCATTATGCCCAGTAGCTCCCCATTTTCTCCCAGGAATCGTTTACCGTAAAATCCATTCTTATTGGATCTCTATTCAACAAAAGAAACATGCTTAACAAATTTCAAGTATGGGGATCTAACAATTCAAAAACAGGAATTTATTTCTATGATTTCTATGACTCCCCTTAACCCCTCACAACCATCCTTGGAGTAGATTTTCAAAAATTCTTTGTTAGCAGAACTATCTTCCATGAAAGGAGTCTGCTTACCAAATTTCAAGTTTGTTCGTCTAATAGTCTAAAATTGGAAATAATTATCTTTAACTCCCCTTAAGCCCTCCCCTCCCCCCAATGCCACTTGGGGATCGTTTTTCACAAAACCCATTTTGTAGCGGATCTCTACTACATGAAAGGAATCTGCTTACCAAATTTCAAGACTATACGTCCTGTAGTTTAATAAATTATAGTTTAAACAAACTAAAAAGCACCCTTTTATAATTTTTTTCGAACTAAGTTGTAACTTAATCTTTAAGCCGTTATTCTGGAAATGGGATCTGAAATTAATCGCCAGATGCGGGATGTGATCTGAAAACGGGAAATCGTTAATCCTGATGGTTCCGATCAGGACAATGAAACAAAATTACTAAATTATTGTATTGTCATCAGTCCCTGACAAGTGAGCAAAATTTCGAATTAATCTGACCTTTAAATGTGGGTAAAAATTGAGTTCAAAGATTTCGTTGCATACAAGTGAAGCTTATAAAAGTATTAAAAATGGAAATACTTATTTATATCGCCCCTTAATTCCCTTTGAGGTTCGATTTTCGAAAAATCCTTTCATAGCGAATCTCTTCTCTATGTGAAAAGAACATGCCTACCAAATTTCAAGTCTGTAAATCCATTAGTTCCTGAGATATCGTGATGAGTGAGTAGCTTTTCTCCTTTACATATGTAGATGTATTTTACTTTCTCTTATTGCAAAATTAAAAGAAAAAATTTGAACAAGGTCCATGTCATTAATAGGGAGATGCAAGACTAAACATATCCAAAATGGTGAAGAGTTTTTAGCGCTGACGTAGCTAGTCCTGAGTGGGCCCCGAATCAAAATTCCTTGGAGGCCCTTTTTGGTGGGTTCTCAACATTTTACGATTTATTCATACACATTTTGGGACCCTTGAAGTTTAAGGGCTCGTATCATTGATACGGCTAATACGGCGGTAACTCTACGTCCCTGGTTTAACCTACAAATTTTGAAATTTACCATTTCCTTAAAATTCGCTCGAAACATAAGGTACTAACCAGGAAATTAAATCATCAGTATAATACTCTAAACCAAACTAACCTGTGATAAATATCCTTCTCATGAAATACACTTCTGGAACATGCTCAAATAGAATTATGTTGCAGTATCACTTTCTCAGAAAACTTTTAAACTGTATAGTGGTTAACTAACGAGGATTCACGTCTTTCTTGCAGAAAACGATTGAATGATTTTCACGTGGATTATGGCCTTTGCTGCTCTATATCCCGCTTTAAAAGTTTTTATTATCTTAAATGCTGTACTGGGCTAAGTGAAAGCTATTGCATTGCATCTAAAAATCATCATGATAAGAGGTGAAATTTCCAGCCGGAAACAGGAACTCCGATAACCCATTTTACTTATAGTCCGCAAAAATCATAAACTGTAATTGTAACTGCTGCGGATTACGTTACTGTAGTGATTTTCTGTTAGTTTATTGTGACAACTTGCGTCATCTATTTACATTTTAAAAACTTTTTAATTGTTTACTTTTGAGATTATTATTTATTTTTTGGATCAAATTTTTACGAATTAAAACTTATTGCATTGTATTCCTTACAAAAACTTCGTAAATCACTCGAAAGTTGAAAAATGACTCACTGTCATTACCCAAACTGAATTAATATACAATTTTTTTTAAATCTAAAAGTGATTCTTTAGAATGGTATTTCTTGAAACGCAGCTATTTTATTTATAACTTCCTACGAGTTATTGTTTTTTGGCTTTCAAAGTTTTGTTCTTTGCCTTTGATTAGGTAATCAAAAATATGTAAATACTTTTTTTTAAATATTGTTTTTTTAAGTGTGACTTAGGCTTAAGTTATTTCCTTGAATTGAATATTTATAAGTTGAATTATATTTAAAACAGTATTAACATGTGTTTATTCTTGTAACATTCAAATATGTAATTACTACTTATATTTTATTTTTTAGTACTTCCTTTGAGATCTCAAAATGGTTAATAGAAGATTGAATCTTGCTAATGCCGCAGTTCTAGTAAATGCTCTTACTGTTGGACTTGCATCCACTTATTCATCCACTGCTACTGAAAGCATGAAATCTGGTAAATTAAATCCTGATGATAATGAAATATCATGGATTGGTAGTTCTCTTCCACTGGGAGCTATTGTTGGTGGCTTAATAGCAGGTAAATTAATAAAGATTATTTTCATACTGAATCATTCATAATTTGTGAAGTACTAAGTTTTAACAAATGATTATCCTGGTTTTAATCATTATCAATTCTCATAAGGCAAACACAGGAGACAAATATATTTCTATATACTTGATTTTGCTCAGTAAAAGTGATCTCTTCTTATTGATTTCAAATACAAGGAAAATACTGTTTTACATAATTCTTGCAGAAAAAAACAATACTTTCATACTATCACAACCATACCAATTTTCAAGATAACGCACTATATTGGCAACCCTGATTCTGTGCGTCTCGGGGGTACTGAATTGGTAACCAAGTGCTTCATTTCACATTTCTCTGCTTGCCACCATTCTAAGTCTAATTATTCATTGATATGGCAAGCTCAAATACTAAAATATGAATCTGAGATTTAACAAATAAATAATAAAATTATTATTATTATATGGAATAAAATTCAGTAGCGCAATAGCTCATGAGGGCCAAGGCCTACTATGTCTTAGTTTTCGTTACCTTAGGCTCTAGAGTGCATGTGCAGATGTTTAATCAAGTGGTCAAGACTGACGCGAACCCCCCAGTGTTCAGTTCCCAAACAAGCTTAGTACTCATTTATCAATCAACTAAAGGAATGAAAGACTGAATTATTATTATATAAAATTAATAATAAAATTTTAAAAAATTTAATTCAATAATAAAAATTAGGGGATTTTTTTTTCTTTTATTAATTATTATGTATTTATAATTATTATTTTTTACAGTATTTTTTGAGTATGCACTCCATATTCCTGTCACTGTATTCCACTTTTAAAATTTAATTTATGCAGTTTTTTCAGTGTGGCCAGTATAGTTGTGATAGTACCAAAAAAACTTATGTTGTATAATTTTTATTTAAAAGAAATCATAAAGCATCAATTCACAGTATCACAAACAATATTCTATTTGCTTACAATCATTTAAATTCACAAACAAGCAGTGCCAAGTCAGATCAGGTTACAAACAATAGCACATGAATCATGTTTGTATGTAAAATTCCTTATACTTACGCTGTCGAGATCTTGTGCTTTATTTCCTTATATATATTTAGTATTATCATATATTTTGCATTATTCTAATATACCTATTACATAGGAAGTGTCGCCCATCCGGTATAGTGGTTAGCAATGCTGACTACTGTGCCGTAGGGTCTGGGCTTGAATACTGGAGAAGACTTGGATGTTTGTAAATGTATAGTGCCTTTGCGGCATGGGGGTACTCTAAATAGCCGTCAAGCTGCAAGTCCTCTTGGGAGGTTGGTGGAAGGGGAAGAGAGGTGGAAGGCTTCTGACAACCCCCAGAGTGTTCTCCCTCTAAATTGGGGTGGAATCGAGCCAAATCGTACAGTCACCTGCATGGTGCTCAAAGCTACGGCTAACGACAGGCATCACTTAGCCCTTTGCCATGATGAATTTCATGGGCCTCGATCTGCCTTTGCCAATCAGGTGGCATTAGTAACAACAACAGAAACATAGGAAGTCATTTTTTTAATATTTTTAATTTGAGGGTAATTTAGGTTAAACATTTGGTAGCAACTAACATGCAATCGCATTCTTTTTATATGCTTGAATGTTTGTGGATATTTACAAACTTAAGTTGTTGTTTCTTTTATATTAATCAATTTATGCTGTTTATATATATATACACATGTGAAAATATATATGTATGTATATATGTACAGTTGACTGGTAAAATCCTAGGAGAGCCCACACCCTTGACGACAATGCAAAAAAAAGCGCCAAGCCAGAACCAGATGCCGCCAAGTGAATCCGACAATGGTGGCAAGTGGATATAGTGGGATAAGGTGGATGCATAATGAAAATATATGTAAACAATACAGAAATTAAACATTTAAAATAAAAACAGCACTTACTTTTTTGCTGCTGATCTTTTCTGAGTGGAGTGTACAGCATAACAATAGATTTTTAAAAAGTCTTGAAGGTCTCATCGCTAAGTGAATGATCATGTGAGCGCCGCCATTTTTATTCTGCGAGGTAATGGTCGACATACCTTCGGTGAAGCTGGTGCAATTTTGAAGAAAGTGTTTTACTGTCGACCATGTTACATGATGCCGATCCTTACATTTAGGACATTCATAACTCTAAGCAATCAATTCTTCCTTCATACACTATTCAATCAATTCTTTCTAACCTTTTGCATTCAACAAAGTAAAAAATTCTAAGATATATTCCTTCACACACGCAACCATTCCAGCCCGGTTCCCCCAAACAAAATGAAATTCAAAATGCCCGCCGACAAAATACGAAATTTCCAGAAATAGTTATGTTTACTATATCTAGTGTATCAAAGTAGGGTTACCAAGATGGCACAATTATCGCTAACCCCAAATAATTCACGCCAAGGGTGTGGGCTCTCCTAGGACTGAACCCAGTTGACTGTCTCTAATTCAAAGTATATGCTCAGTCCCTAGAAAAACTCTTGATATTTCAAAGTAAAATCTGTGGCTGGCCAGACTGCGATTATTCAGTTATCTTATCAAACCCTTGACAAATCAAACACTCACTATCATGTACAGTGCTGTAGAAAACAGATTGGAGCTTACAAGTTTTGTGTTGTATTGTTTCTCCTTTAACATAGCCCCTTTGATGACCATCTGTCTCCTACCTTTTCTTAGTTTTTTCAAGTTTCATAGATGAAAAGATACTTTTATTGCTTTCCTTCTTCAAGTGGACAATAGATCAACCACACCTGTTGTCAACTGTCCATATCTTTCATTTAAGGTGCGGCCTTGCTACACATGTATTCAGAAAGAATGGTCCGCTGTTGTGAAGAAGAGATGTGTAAGATTGTGTATTTTGCATTGGACTCTCATGATAATTTATGGCTCATCTGTGTAACTTATAGCATGTGGCACCAAGTAGATCATGGGTCGTACTGAACTGTGCCTTGAAGAATCAATGGTGTTGGAGGCTGTGTCTGAGGAAACCGGGTGTGAAACATTTTTTTTTTCAATGAGGAATGAGAGCAATTTGGAGGGACGTGAAGGAGACCTGTTCGAAAGGTTAAGAAAGACCGAGTGGAAAGTGAAAGGAGAGGAATAAAAAACTCGCCTAATCAATCCAAAATTAGACCAGAAGAGCCTGCACAACATCAATACTATTAAGTATACCCCCTAACTGAGTGAAACTTTGAATACGCCTTGAGTTAATTTTAGATTCTAAATTTTAAATTGATAACATTATTATACTAAATTTATGGTGTGAGATTCATGTTCACTACCTGTTAATTTTAATAAACCTTGGGCCACTACTTTACATCCCACCTCAATGTTGTCTTATCACATGAAAGGAATGTCATATCTTCTTTTAAAAAGTAAAAATACTTGACAATTTTTGTAAAGCAAAAGGTGATATATTTAATAGAAAAAGGTGAGAGGAAGGTCGATGTAGCCAAAACATTTGATATACCACTGAGCTCGCTCTCCACTATCTGAAGAATAAAGAGAAAGTCGTTAGTGCATCTTTGAGTATAGTGAGAAAACGCATTGGTAAAGGTAAATATCCTCATCATGAACTGTTTAATTAAATGGATAAGACAGCGTCTAGGACAGAATATTCCAGTGGGTGACTTTTTATTGTAGGGAAAAACGAAAGCATTCGCCAAAGAATTAGTAATCGAGTTTTTGGCTAGCAAGGGATGGCTTACATATTTTAAGAAATGGGATGGGGTAGTCTTCAAAAAATGTATGGGGAAAACTAGAGTGTCGACATTATGTTTGTTCTTAGTAGAACTCACTTTTATATTTAATAAAAGATTGCAATCCACATAACCTTTTCAACATGGATATAACCAGACTCTTTTTCAAGTGTATGCCAGAAGAAATATTTACATTCGTCGAAGAAAACTGCTGTGGAGGGAACCATATAGCAAGGAGAGGTTAACTGTTTTATTGGCTGTAAACATGAACAGCTCAGAAAAGATTACTCCTCTTGTCATAGGAAAATCTGCAAAACCTCAGTGTTTCAAGAGCATAAACTCGTTCTCTACCACATACCGCTCAAATAGGAAGGCAAGGATGATCACTGAACTCTTTAATGAATGGTTGGTTCCATTGAACAAAGATATGAAAAGCCAAAAATGGCATATTATCTTATTTTTAGACAACTGCTTTATGCACAATAATGCACCACCTTTATCATATGTGAAGAAAAAACTTCAATTTTTCCCTCCAAACTCAACCTCAATACTTCAGTCACTTAACCAAGGTATCATACATAATTTTAAATTTTTTTATCAGCATGAACTCGTTAAAAGCATTTTGGATAACCTCAAAAATCACCAGAATGTAACTATTTCTATTTTAACGGCTTTGATAATGATTGACAAGACTTGGAGAGCTGTCACTCCTTTGACAATTCAGAACTGTTTTAAAAAGCCAGACTTATCAACACCGAATCTGGTTGATGTGCACAATACACTCATGGAATGTGATGTGCATGATACACTCATGGAATGGAATGCAATGCCAGACCATCTTTTGGGGAAGCTTTGACAACTGCATGCAGGTTGACATAGACATTGCTGTATGGGGAACCCTATCTGATACTGAAATTGTGGCATTGAACCACAATAACACAGAAAGTGATGAAGACGAATCAGAAGAGTTGATTCCGATAACTCTGACTGAAGCTAAAGTGTTACTAAACAAACTACGCAACTTTTTCTTTCAAAATCATGTTGACATGGACGTTTTTCAAGCTTCATTTATTCTAGAAAAATCTATTGACAAAGTTAGATTGAATGCCATAAAACAAAAAAAAGATAACAGATTTTTTTTTGTCACTTGAAAGGTTAATTATCTATAGTATGTATTATTTTAATAATTGTTTTTAATACATAAATGTATTCATTTAATTGATGACTTTTAACTTCGGTATAATATTTATACTGTACAATATGTACTTTTTAAAGATATTTTAAAATAATTTTATACATATGTACAATTGTTTTATTACATAGTTTCAAATTTAAATGTGTTAGGAAAAAATTTCTTTTTGTGTATTTTGGGGGGTGGGGAGTTTTTTTCTAACCTCTTGATAATTCAAAGTTTTTCATTGGTCCCTCCAACTTCGAATTATCGAGAGTCGACTGTATATACTATAAAATTGCTTTTCCTAAAACTATTAAATTGTGTAGAAATGCAAGTTAGAAATTGATTTCCAAGCTGTTTTATTCCATTTATTTTTTAAAAAAAGAAATTTGCTGTAATTTTAGAGTATAGCATAATGGGGTACCCATCAACAGTAAAAATATAAATACTAACAATATATTATAATTTTTTTAATTCTCTAAAAATTTCTTATTTACTATATAGGAAGGTTAATACACATTAAAACTGTGGTGCCTCAGAGTCCTCTTGTTCGCATGATGTAAAAGTTTGGAGAGTGGGTTACCTGCTCATGCGTTTTTCTCATCATTTGATCATGGTTCAAAATTATGAGACCCATTGTCAATAATCCTTGTGTGGTTTTAAAGCATGGTCTTAATAAAAAATCTCTTAAAAATGTGTTTAAATGTTTTTTCTTCCATTATTATTTAATAATAGTTTTTACAAGCTGTACTCATATTTCACTAGTTCCTCTTATGAGTTGGCAAATTTTCTTGAAGTATAGATAATCATAAGATACTGTTATGGGTATTTCTCTTTAGATTCTGGTATGAAAATAGTTATTTTAAGTTGCATTTATTTATTTTTTTAGGATATCTGGCAAATGCAATTGGTAGAAAAGGAGTCATGATGTACCTTTCCCTACTACTTGTTGGAGGATGGTTATCTATTGCATATGCTTCTAGTCTTACTTTTGTATATATCGGCAGATTTCTTACTGGTATATGCTGTGGATTGATTTGTGTTGTTACTCCTATGTACATTATTGAAATATCTACACCAGAAAAAAGAGGAAATTTAGGAACTGGTTTTCAATTATTTATATGTATGGGAATCATTATTTCTTCTACAGCTGGTAAATTTCTTCCATGGGATTGGGTTGCTATTTGTGGGGCTGTTCTTGCTGTTACAGCCCTTTTGTGCTTACTTCCTTTTCCTGAATCTCCTCGTTGGCTGGTTATGCATAACAAGCAGGCTGATGCTGTTCATGCTGTTAACTTCTTGTATGGTAATACAAATAACCCTTCTGTGAATGAACTCTTGAATGAAAGCCTTAACATCCCTGTTAAAGGATTCATTGCACCTCATGAAATTTTACATCCAACATTTTATAAACCAGCATTATATTCTATTGGACTGATGTTTTTTCAGCAATTTTCTGGATCAAATGCTATACTTTATTATACTGTAAAAATATTTAAAGAGGCAAAAAGCTCTGTAGACCCTATGATGGGGAATTTGTGGGTGGCTCTTGTTATGTATTTCTCTACTTTCTTAACTTCACATATAATAGATATCATTGGACGGAAAAAATCTTTGTACATTTCTGGTTTTATTACTTGTGTTTCTTTAAATATAATGAGTGTGTATTTGCTTTTAAGTACTCGGGATCCATCATTGAAAGATTCACATGGTTGGATTCCTTTACTCTGCTTAATCATTTACATTTCCGGATTTTCGTTAGGTCTTGGACCAGTACCATGGTTAATGATGTCTGAAATGTCCTCAACAAGGGTGCGGGGGCTTATATGCGGATTGGGTACAGCTTTTTCATGGACTTTTGTATTCATAATCACCAAAAGTTTCCTTCAAATTGAGGCTGCTGTAGGGGATTTTGGAGCATACTGGATTTATTCTGTATTTTGTTTGCTTTCTTGTTTTTTTGCTTTGATTTTCCTTCCAGAAACGAAAGGTAAAACAATGGAAGAAATAGAACGCTATTTTGGTGGCGGAGAACCTCAAATTCACCCTCTACCTGACAGTCCTAATGAAAGATATATTGATCAAGATAACTAATATCTTTCTTATTTATGATGAATTTATGTGTTCATATTTATACAACTCAGTGTTCATATTAATGTGTGTTTTTCTGTTATAGATTGGCAGTTTTTAATCCTTTTTTTATGTATGTAAATAAAATTTATGTTTAGGGGATTTTTCTACATACAATTTATTTTACTAGTTGTGTTTCATCATGTAGATAAAATGAAAAAAATAGAAATTATTATTGCATTACATAAAAATGTTCAACATTTATTTAAATGCATTCATAATGTACATACTGATTCATTATTCAGATTACTCATAAGAATTAGAAGTTTTGTTCTAATTAGTTTTGCTATAGTTTTTAAAACATAAATTTGATTTGATAAATGTTTTAACCAGCCACACAGTGAACAGCATGCATGGTTTTAATGTATTTGGAACTTCATATAATCTCAAATACATTTATATGATTTAAGTTAATGCCTGGTACACTCAAAAATGTCTGCTCTTGATGACACTGATTGCATTTCATTCATTAAGGTTTTGAATTAATAACCACTATAAAGATGAGCTATTGAACTAGAAATAATTGGCATAGTTAGTTGGCATCTAGGTTAACAAAATGCTCTTATATAGAAATAAAAGTAAACCGTATCAAATCAGATAAAATATTTTTAACTCAAGATCCAGAAAAGATCATTTTGTTGACTGTCCCTTTGTAACTTCAATAAAAATTAATTGTTTAAGAGGGAAAATTTAACTTAATCTTTTTCAAATTAAATCAAAACAAGTTAAAAAGTTACTACAATAGAAAAGACATTATGTTATTGCTCTTCAAATACATTATTTTCTATATTGATATAAAAATTTCGGACTCTGCTTCTCTGCAGAGTCCGAAATAATAAAGAGTCATCTGCACAATACTGCACGAACAGTATTGTGACCGGAAAAATCATTTGCAGATCAAGAAAGATTATTCATGAATGAATAAGATTGATCTCTGCAACAAAAAATATATGTTTTTGGAAAACTCCAAAAACATCCAAGATGTTTATTCCTTGAGAAAGTTCCAAAAACCACAGTCAGTCAGAGCTTGAGAGCAGACTTAGCATTTACACTGACATAATGCAATATTGTAACTATGTATTAGTATTGCTTTGTGAACTTTCTGTTCGTGCTATTGCGGATTTCACTTGTGTTAATTAGCTCTTTTTGATTAAATGTGTTATAAAGTACTGGATAATTCCAGCATAAACTGATTTATTATGAAAAAACCTGTCTGTTTATTACGCGGATCTCTCCTCCATATAAAAGACGATCCACCATGTGATGCTTAGTGCTAAAAGTGGGATTCCAAAGTGAATGCCAATGACTCGGTTTTTTTATAGAAAAAGACATCAGGGAACAACTTAAAGCTTTGATGGATATGATGAAAGGTGGCTAAGACGAAATTAAGAGAATAGTGTCTGACCTAGAAGAAACAAAAACTGGACAAGACGAATTGAGCAAAAGATTCACGACAGGCCAAAAGGAAATAAAGAACATTCATCTAAAAAAAAAAAAGAAAGTGAAAATAAGATAGAAGGTTGTGTGACAAAAAGTAGATTAAGATTTTATGAGAAATTTCTAATTTCTGAAAACACATCTAACCTATATTACTTTTAGCAGTTGCATACAC
>BMAV01017409.1:0-37636 GCA_019973955.1 Trichonephila inaurata madagascariensis | reverse complement strand
CTTATTGTAGCCTAGCTGCTGCCGTCTTTACCGACATTGGAAAATGCCAACATTCTCTCCTGGTTGATACTTGGTGCCGAAAAATTCGTCTAGGAGCTGGATTAATCGTGCCTTTGTCATCGGTTCGAAATTATCTTTTAATACTTTCCGTGCTACTGCACCATCAGTTGTATCCGAAATAAGACTTTTGACATCAGGACTGACGTTCGTATATTGGATGAGAGTGAAAGATCTTTCTTTTCTTAGTTGGAAGCCCTACTTTTCTCTCTAGGTTGTCCCTACATCCGGATCCCCTGGTTCAGTCTTTATGATAATGTATCAATGATGCATAAGTATGACTTGTCTGTCACGCTTCCATGTGTTCCAGTTATTTGGAGTCAGAATCGGATTTGTATTATTCTCTATCTCTTCCGAATCTTGAATACTGTTCTAACAGTCAGCAAACTTAGACTGGATTAAGAAATTGGAACTGGCTTACTGCACTGGAAGTACTGCGTGACCTTAGAGAACTGCGTAGCCTGCCTTTACAAACAGCGTTGTCTGGGCCCATAACCCAGATGTTTTCTACGAGAGTATTCGTAGACGTGGCAGGTCTAATTACGAGTTCAGGTTTTCATAAGTAGTTCATTCAAGATCAAAAACATTTACTATATCTATGTAATAAACCTAAAAATATACTTCAATTTAAAAGCATTTAAGGAAAGAAATCATTCTGACCCGATCTCGTGGATACGCGTTTCCCTCGAACACAAAAAAAAAACATCTATACCTCTTCGTCATCTGCCGCTGTGTATTTATTACGTGACCACATTTGCATTTAAGGTGTTACTAACTGCAGTTGACTGAACGTCCACGGATCGGATTCGAGACTCGAATCCGAGATCACAGCACGGAAATTGGAAAAACATTAACTAGTTTTCATAAACTGTCTAACACAAATGATTGTCAAAAACCTATATATTTATGCGGGGATTATTTTCGATTGCGTCCAGTGAAATAATTTCAAACATTGAGCACATTATTTGAATGAAAAGTCATTAATTCTCCTTATTCTGAATGTTGGGATAATAGTTGGTCATTACCTTGGCAACAGATGGCAGCACGATTCGAGCCAGATTTAACCAAATCATTTCAATGAATAATCAGAAATATTTAAAACCAAGTGAAATATATATAATAAATGAATTAATAAAAGTATATAACACACATGTTATATGTATTGAAAAATAATTATTATTAAGATGGATTTTATATTGAGGCATTTATAATTTACTGTTTTGTATATTGGGGTTAACTAAACTATATCACTATAACTGAGTTGAAAAAAAATATGGTGGTGGTGGTTCTTAATAAAACGTCCTACTGGCTTAAAATTCAGTGCATAAAGCTTATTGAGTACCATTTCCTCTAACATGACAATCTGCCAAGAATCATACTAACGAACCGAACTGTACATCAATTAAATCGCCATTTGAGAAAATATTATGAAAGTGTTTCTTGAGCACCCGTCCATAACACCCACTAACTTTGAAAGATTGTGTAATGTTTCAAACCTAGTTTTAGTTTTAGCCAATATGCAAAATATTTTCTTCGAAAAGAAAATTGTGTTTTCCAAAAATTATTTTGAAGACATTAATGTAAAATTTATTCGTATAAAAATGTCGTTTTTGTTTTTGTTTTATTTTTAAAGAAACGCAGAGTTAAAAAGCTTTTATTTGAATAGATTCCCAGTCGATTTCATCATACTTTGGTTTTTCATCAAGCTTATTTCATTTAACATTAGGCTTTATGTAGTGTCTACACGTTTAATAGGGACTGTGATGCAATTCCTTGTGTTTTACAAAAGGAGTTTTCAAGTCTTTATTTTCTGTATAGTGCTTAGGGATATTCAATTCTTGTAAAAATCCTTGTTGAGAAATAATGGTAGATGATTTTCGATGCATAAAAATGATGTTTAAAAAATTGGCTAAATTGGAATGTATTTTTTATCTTTGAAAAAATTCCTTCCTCGTTCTTGCTCAAAATATTTGGCTTAGCTTTAAGAATGTTCAATAACATTGTTGTTTGATTTTTATGTCTATAATAGGCATGTGTAATTTTCTTTTACTTTAAGGCTTGATTTCTTCATTCAGCTTGTCAGGTTCATGCTTTTGAATAGAGTGTTCATTTTCAAATGCATGCCATTCCTGGTTCTAATCTTGCTAATTCCTTTTTCATTTTAACAGTTCGTAAGAACAGTGTACTTTTTCATAATCCGTCAGTTTCCTTTTTAAAATTTACAGATTTGTTGATCAAACTGTGATTTATATTGCTAACTCGGAGTACTTTTTATTAATTAATCTTCTGGAATGAGCTCGAATTTTTAATGTGCTCCATTGAATAAAGCTAAAATTATAGTCACTGCAGCTGGAATAAGAATGCTTAAGAAACCACCTTTTAGTAGTAGTTTTTACTTGTTATATAAACAATGTTTCCTTATGGGTATTAATTTTTCTTAAATTAGACTTGTATTTTGTTAAACACGCTGTTTTGTTGTTGTTGTTGTTGTTCTTTCGTCTTAGGGATATTGTGCCGGCATTGTCTAAGCAGCAGTGCCGGTTTATCCATCGGGCGCCGCTTGGGGCTGGCACCCAGGGTCTCGGGGACTGGGAAGGCCCAGATAAAATGGACTTAGCCAGATTTTCTGGTTATAAATTTCAATCCACCGCTGCCAAGGAGATCTATAAACATACTGCGCCCAAAGCCCCAGAGCCGGCTCTAGCAGTTTTGGTACCCCGGACAAAAATGGAAAATGCCGCCTCTCTCTCCAAAGCAAAAAATTATAATTAAAAAAGATAATTTGTTCACTTAGATACACACCTATAAAACTTGAATAATTCTTGCGAACAAAAAGGCAGCATAGCAATATTATATATATATATATATATATTATTTTAAAAAACCCCAAATATTTATGTGGGAATCCAACCGAAATCTTCCAAAAAGATTGGATTCTTCAGATGGCGGGGTTTTTATGGCGTGGTGTCTAGGGGTTTTTAGGGTGTGTTAGTTAATTTTGAAATAAAGTAGACAACATAGTTCAAGAAAGAAACTAGTTGAAAACTAAACAATTTATTAAGAATTATAGGGGAGTATTTACATGGGGAATATTTCAAAAGAATAGGAAAGTTAGATAAACATATTTCGGAAGAATAGGGAAGTTAGATCACATTACTTTAAGGGAGGCAATTGAGATTAAATGGAATTCGTTATGGTGCTAATAAGACTTACCGCCTGGCGCGGACGAATGATAGAACTCGTTATGGTACTATTAAGATTTACCGCCTGGCGCGGACGAAAATGCGCTGACGCGCGAAACACGACTTCTCTCGACGAAGGTTAGTGGGCCTCTGGCGAAAATGGTTCATGTCGGCGTTTTCAAAAAGGACGCTAGATGGCGTTGATGTGGAATACTGTTTTGATTAGAATTGCCGACCTCGGTAAATGTGATATGATCTAACTTCTTACAAATGGAATATCCTACATATATATATATATATATATATTATTTTAAATCAAATGCAAAATTCGAAATTAAGGACACAATTACATGTTATTAATTCAAGCAATTTAAGTGTAAGAGAAGGAATCGCCCGTTTCAGAGAGTTAATTTGTTTTAAAAAGAGTACTGATGGCGGGATCACAAACGTTTATTTAAAACTTATAATAACTACACTCAAGACTAAAATAAAACATCTCCTGTGACTCTCTATGTACAAAAAACTCTTATTGCTCCTGTCTCCTTTTGGATAGCTGATGCCGGACGTGGTGAAAAGAATGTTCTTTGTGACCATACTCAGGGACAGAGAGAAAATTACTAGTGGAAGATGTGTAAACTTATCAAGTTTCATGATTGAACTCGTATTCCCACCGCGAACTGACATTAAACATACGGAGTACAAAAAAACAAAAAAAAAGGAAGTAAGATACGTTAAATCAAATGCCAAATTCATATCCGACAATATTTTAAAAAATATATCGCATTTATTTGAAACAAAAAAAATAATTTTCTATGCCGCCCTTAGACTTTGCCGCCCCGGGAAGGGGTCCGATTTGTCCGGCTCTAGATCCACCCCTAAGAGCCCAAAATGAGCTAAAATCGGCACTGGTAAGCAGCCTATAATAACACGTTTCAACTTAACTCTTAAAAACACATTGTCTTATATGAAGGACCAGATGCCTATAAGTATTGAATAAGTCTTAAATAATACTCGGGGGTCAATATGGTATTCCTCTGTACTTTTTTCCAATGCCTTGGCATGCCCTAAGGAAATACATGAATTGACCATAAATAAAGACAATATACTAACACAACTTTATAATGTTCACCTGTTTTTGTCCAGTTAAGGCGAAAACCAATTTATCTGCTGCGGTCCATTTTTCAATTCCTACTATTAGCTCACACTCTCTATATATTTATTTACTTATCTTGGTGGGGAATTTTCAATCGTTGATAAAATACATTTTAAAACGCTCAATTAAGCTGAAATTTTATATACATGATTATTTTGGATGACAGTACAGTAATTTAATTATAATTAATAAAAATTAATTAATTAAAATTAATTATTTAAAGAATTACAAATACACAGCCAAGTTGGCATCATTTTTGGCGACTTGTGTTAAAACTTGTGTGAAAAGGTTTTTTCTCTCATGTTTTAAAGCATACAGTTAAACTGAAATTTTATATACACGATTGTTTTGGATGACAATACGATACTTCAACGATAATTAATAATAAAAATTAATTACCACTTAATGTTGTGATTATGTCATGTGAATATACATATTTATATTATTTAATAAAAAGTAGCTAAAAAAAAAATGAAATTTTTCTTTGTTGATCTAAGTAGGAACTGACTTTAAAATTTTTTTTTATATTACTTGTTTTTCACGGTGATTTTTTTTGAAATAATGCAGAGGTACAGTCATGTACATTATCTGGCTCTTAAACTTTAAGTCACGGAGTTTTTTTAAATCTTTCGTTCCCATTTTCTTTTTGAAGTGGGTTAAACACATTTAAAAAGGTACCTTTTACAAACATTAAAAGTCAATAAACTTTTCTTGGTATCTTCATTATTGTTGAGTAGCGTTTTTAAGTAGACATAATAGAGATTGCCAGAGGATTATTCTTTTATTCAAAGACACGCTTACTTGTCCGAACAAAGCACATAGAAATAAATTCAGAGGAGTCACCAACTCATTTCCTTCTAAAAACGTTCCATTCAAGTTGATAATTTTAACTTTTACTTGCAAATACGCAGACGACACACTTATATAATCTTCTCCTCTACCATTTTGTATTAAATTCCACAGATGACCCATCACGTGTATTAGTGAGGGGGGTATTCAATAAAACCTCTTTTTTTCTCTCTAGCCGCTGTGTAGGAAAAATTAAAATCAAGTCATATTTGGAGTTCACACAGGATTGCACAAGGGCATCTGTATATTAAACTAATCATTTTCTTTAACAAAAATATCACGTGCCTTCACCTTCTTTGCTCTATAAAACAATGTTAAAAGTTCTTTAATATCCGAGAAAATTAAAACAAATATCAGAGCATGTGCAGTAGGGAGAAAAATAAAAACATTTATTTTAAAAGTGAATGAAATCCATTATTGTCACAGAACATGCTAAATTCCTAATCTCATGGTGCATAAATTGAAAGTATGATAAAGAATTGTTTGTAATGCTACGAATATGAGCACTTTTGTCTTAACTTCATAAAGTGAATGAATTCAGTCTTTTTTATTTGTATGTTTTTTGTCCCTGTTTGAAATGGTTGCGATTGGCATATGACCATGGTCGCAAATTCGTTGCCAGCATTATTTCTGTTGAGTCCTGATGTCATTGAAGACCTGCCTTGCAGAAATACTGATGCACAGAGAGACTGTCAAGGTTGAAAGTCTTCACGTTCTTATGGAAGCTTGGAAAGATGATGAGCTCAAATGTGATCTTTGTCACGTGACCATGATTCAAAATTACTAGACCTCTCTTCAATAACCCTCATGTTTATTCAGAGTGTGAACTTTCATTTTTTTTATATCTAGTTTTGGGAAGAGTGTGTGCCTGTTTTATGAATAAATTTTCTTAGCTTCATATTAAAAAAAATTATTAGTCAGCAACCCGTACAAGCTTTCAAGGAAAATTTCTCTTGTACGACAAATTTTACCCTTAGCTTAACTTTTAGGTAGTTCTATACTATTTCGAGTTATTAGTTATATTCTATAAGTATTTATAAAAGGACTAAACATGAATTTACCTGATAAAAATGCTGGAGTGCATAGTTTTCGTTAGTAAAAAAAAATAGACACAGAGAATAGTTCTACTCTCAATGTTGCTTTGTAAATGATTCATTATTTTCTTGAATTCAAACTGATTCAAAACAGCTAATTATTTTTTTAATAAAAGATATTTCCTTAAAAACAATTTTGAGCTATTTCCTAGGCGCAGTTAAACTGCTTTTGAACTTGTTAGATTGATTTGAAATGAAAAGAGACAAAACCCTTCTATTTTTGTTTGTTATTATTTTCCCTTTAGTTTTTGTTCTGTTATCATGGCTTATGGTGGTGTCTTACCCCCAGATCGTATTCCTAGTGTATTGGAGCAAATGTTGAGTGAAATATCGTATCATAGGACCCGAGAAATTGCTCAGTATTCCAGAGAAGGTAAGTTTTTTGCTTTGTTTTTCATTCTCGTATATTTTTCATTCTATCTAATATTATTCCCATGCCTATGAATCAAGCATGAGTCATTCATATGTTATACTATTTACAATGCTGTCATTTTCTTATCACTTTTGACCATAGAATGAAATTTATTGAAATAATTTGTTTTCCTAATTAGCTTTCTAAAAAGAATTGTGGGTGTTATAAAAATGTTGTTTAAACAGTTTTCTGAAAATTTTCTTTAGAAATTAAAGGAGTTTAATATGGATGTAATGAAGAATATTGCTTTTAAGCTTTTTCTTTTCGTGTAATATTTATTAAATTTTTGCACTTTCATAAACATCAAATATTATATCTTTTTATTTATTAAAAAATGGTCACATTTTTATTTATAAAAATTAATTTTAGACATTGAATCACTTAAAAATTTTTGTTTCATTGAAAGTATAAACGTTGATATAATCAAGGAAATTGCATTGCTTGTGACTGCTCTGTATATATCTTTTATATCTTGAAAATAAATGAATGAAAGGTATATTTTGTGCTTGCTGGTATGCATTATGAATGAATGAAATAGAGTTAAAAGGAATTACAGAAATATATTGCTTAGTGTGGCTCTTTTCAGTACTAACCCTGCTATAATTTGACTATTGATTTGAATAGTAAATTTTAGTTAGTGCTTATTTATACACAATTATGTTGTTTGAAAAGATTTTACGCTAAAATATTTCCACTAAAATAATTCTGCTATGAAAACACATTACATTTTTCATCACATTTTGGCAAAAAAATTGCAGTATCCAAAATGCTATTGAAAATATTGGACATGCTCAAGATGAGTAAAAATACAAAAATCACAGAAATCTTTTTTTGCAGCATTGCCTTAATGATTTTTGCTGCTTTGATCCTCAATGCATATACTCTCAACAGATGTTTTGAAATAAATTAGACTTTGACCCATTGGGTGCTTCAAATGTCATGGAGTATATTCAAATGGGCTTTCAGCCTTTTGTTGATAAATCGCATGGTACTTATGTACTATTGCAACAATGCCAACATTCAAGATAACTCCCCAAGTTGGCAACCATGATTTTGCATGTGTTGTACGTGTTGTAGTTGCAACCATGTGATTTGTTTCATATAATGTTGCAATAATATATACATACTACTCTCATCACCATAGATGAATGAACTTATGAAGGAGAAAGGGAAGTTAAATGAAACTGTGCATATACAAAAAAAAAAAAAAAAATTGGTACTTTTCTGCCTTGGGTGCTGTTGGCCATGAGAAAACTTTATTTTTTTTTGCCAAATTAAATACCAAACACTCCAATGTCTTTCCACACATGCACCATAAGCACACAATAAGCAATTGTGTCGTAGCTTTACCACTATTAATAAATTATTACTAACGTTAGGCATTTTTTTTTTAAATGTAAAAGTACAAAAAAATTCACTTAAGTGTTCTTGAAGAAATATTTACTATTTGAAGAACATGTAAATTGATTAAAGATAAGGATTCAAATGAAAATGGAAGCTTTAAAGTAAGGTAAAAATTAAAAAAACATGTGTTGTTACAAAAAAGATGAAAAAAATTGGTACGAAAAAGACCTGATTTTCTAGTTAAAAAAATCCTGTTTTCAATATGTAAACATTAAACTATAATCTTGTTCCATTATTTTTACTTTTCACCTCTGATATTTTTCATTTATTTTAAATAAATATACAAATATTTTTGTTTTTACAAAATACTATAGGAATGAATTACTCACTTTCCTATTGACATTTTTCACTCAGCATGCGTTCTCTCAGTATGGTATTTTCAATCAAAGTTGTGCTATACTCATTTTTTGCATTTTCTAAATCACCAAACTATTGATATGTATCAATAATTGTCAGAAATTAGCAATATGTCAAAAGCAAACCCGTATTAACAATGTAAATGCAAATTTAGTTTTTATGAAAAAGATTTATTGTATTTTGATAAATTAAAGAAAAAATTTTGATGCTCTAAAATAAGAATCGTGTCGTATCCAAAAAAGTAAAGTCTTTTTAGAATTGTATTTCTTCCGAAGGAGATAAACCTATTTAAGAACATCAAGAAAAGTGCATGGCATTTGTTTACATTACTGGTTTTCTGCATCCTTTGCCACATCAAATAATAATACCTTCATTTTCCATAAATCCATTTTTCTTGGTGGATTTAAAAAAAGTGTCCTTCAGAATACTTCACTGTATGACATGGATCTCAAAACAAATGAAATTGCATTTGTCCTTTCAAACCCAATATTCATTATCATTAAAATGAAGATCATAACTAGTTTGTTTTCTTCACGACATTAAAGAACCATCATGTAAAGGGTCTAATGCATATTAGATCTATTGAGGTTCAAAATCCTTTCTTTGGCATGGATTGGAAATTTGAAAAGGGGAGTGTCAGCTTTGATGTTTTCCTCATTTCTTTAAGAGATATATCACTAATAGCTGTCGTGCTGTTTCAAAGTGTGATTGTAAAACAATTAAATTCAGTAAAACCAACTATTTTTTCTCGCAAACCTTTTAATATTATGTTCATTTATTCATCTCTTATGGTATTTCTGAATAAATTAATCAGTCATATCCTTCCCTTCAACCAAAAGTCCTCATTCCTGCTTGCTGAACATTCAATACTTTTTACTCTTTTACTTACACTTTTTAAGAAAATTAAAAGAACATATGTTCCAGCAAAATTTAAAAACAAGAATTTAGATCGAGCTCTTTAACAAATGCTGTGTAGTATAGAAATCAAACTCTTGAAACTTTTCAACAACTATGTAATGTTATTTCTAAAAAAATTGTCTTTTTTAAAAAATATCAATTAAAAATAACAGAAAGATTTTAATTTCTTTAAAATTATTTTTTAATAATCTTACAGAATCTGGATTTGTTATTTTAAATCCAACAAGATTTTGGACTGATTTCTTTGTTCAACATTTCCTTCGTCATTGTGATGATCGAGCTCGGGATGATATGCTGTTTTTTGTTCGTAAACATGAAAAAAGAGGTGGTTCTCGATATATTCCAAAATTTGAGGTACATACCTTTATTTATCTTAGTTTTTATTTCCAGCTGTGTTTTTAGTTAACTTTCACATTTTTTATATTTATTGTTAAAGCATTGAACTATTATTTCTGCATGTGGTTGATTATTGAAATTTATGTTGAAAAATAAATTTGCTATTAATTGGTATTGAAATACTACTATTGAAATTAATGGTTAGATTCTATTTTGGTTCAAACCCTTGCTAACAAATAATTTTTTTGCCAATGCTATTGGTTAGAACAGCACTAAATAAAACCGTTTTGCTTCTCACACCTGGGGAAACTCAACATCTAACATCTATTTTGTTCTGTTTTATGCTTAATTGGAATTATGAACAGAAAGGAGAAAATCTTTTTTGGCAATTATTGCAGTTTCTTCAGATTACAGCTAATCATGTAAACAACTTATTTACTTTTATTTTAAAATCTATTTGCTTTTATTTTTGTGTATATGATATGAACATTTTTAAGTTTCTATTTGGAACTTTGAAACTTATTTATATTTTCTTTTTTTTTACATAATAGAAATTTTATTTTTCTCTTAATTATCTTATTAAATTTCAGTGTGCATTTTCAGGAAAATATTAATTTAAAATTTTTATATGTTTTATCTTGAATTATTTCTGAATTCTATCCTTTAAAACAAATTAAACAAGGTTGTTCTTTATATATTTAGACTGCTATAGAAGTGTTTCGTAAAGATTCAAGGAAGCTTCCTGTACGTGATCCAGACATTGATTGGGAAGAAACTGTTTACTTAAATTTAATTTTGCAAGAGGTAACACCACTTGTATTTGTTTTTCTGCCTTTACATTTCAATTGTAAAGCAAATCTGCCATGAATTCTGTAGATTTTATGATGCAAATTTTTCATAAATTGTGTAAATTTTATGAAGCAAATTTATTATTAGTTATTCATATTTCCTAGTAGTTTGATCATAATTATTGTTATTCATAATATTTATGTAAGTTTATAATTTTGGTTCTTTTTTTCAGTTTGAGTATACCCTTACATGTGCTGTATGTACAAGAACAAGTCCTAAAGAATTACAGATACTTAAAAAAAATTCTCAAGTAAGTATACTTTTGTCTTTTTTGTCAAAAATCATTGCATTATTGAATAATGTAATATTTCTATTAAAATTTGTTTCAATATATAGTTTCACTTTCATACTTGTGTAATAAAATTGCATTGCTTTTTATTGAAGCAAATTGAAAAATAAGTAATTATCCATATGTTAATTATATAACTGAGATTTTGTAGAAAGAATGCTTCTTGAGTTTTGTTATTGACAAATGGCTTGTTTGTAAATAAATATTAAAAAGCCTTATTTTATAAGAAATATATTTTCTGAAGCCTAACAACAAATAAATAAATTAGACAGTGCTGTACAGGAGGTCTGATGCATTCAAAATAGTTCTTGATTCATATTTTTAAACTTTGTTGTAGTTTTTTAAAATTGTATTTCTCAGTCATTTAAAAAATGTACCTTCTTAAAATATGAATTTTAACTAATAGCATACATAAGAAAGAGAGGCTTCAACTAACCTTCATAAACTAACAGATTTATTATTTTTAGCATAAATATTATGCTTTAGTGCTTCCATCTACATGTATCCCACTTCTATAATTAGTAAAATGAGATTTTTGAATGCACATTCTTGTCTCATAAAGATTTGTTACCACAAAAAAAATTAGGTAAAAAATTGCTCATCAATAAAATACCTTATTAAATATAAAAAGCAAGTTTGTCTTTGCATGAGCTGACTAGTCCTTCTATGTGTATTTTAAAGTATGCTGAAAATCATGTGCTATTTTAACCAAGTGAATTTCTAGATCAACTAAAGGAGCAGATGTCTTGTAATTATCTAGATTATCAAATTACATACATTTTATTACCAAGTGTTAATCTTATTTTACTCATTTTTATTTTTCTAATGTATTATTGTATATTAAATATATTACAGGAACTACTGAATTCTGTACATTCCCCAATATAAGCTGATTCATGTATAAGCCAAGAATGTGTTTTTCTTTTTGTTTCTTCAAAAATTTATCTAAAATTCAAAACCCACATAAGCACCAAAATGAAAATAAAAATTCCTGTAATTTTCGAGCTAGTCCCCATGCAGACAATATAGTTTCAAATTAGATAAAAATAGTATTTTCTAATCAAATTGCTGTTAAATAAAAACACTGAACACCAGTTATGTCTTATTTCTGGTAACCCTGTCTAAAGTTAACACATTTTTTACCATTCCTTACCTTACCTATCCTTGTCAACTATCTGTGCTAATCTTACTTTTTTTTTCCATTTTTTCCTTCGGATAATGAATGGGAAGAGAAATTTGTATGTCAGTGGTTTAAACTATACGGGATCATGTTTGCTGATTGTATGGCTGCTTGATGTTTCTCCATAAATGAGAAATAAGTTTGAGATTAGAGGAAAAACTGAATTTTAAAGGGGGACCCAAAAAATTATAATTAAAATTGTTTGTGTATGCTAAATGAAGGGGGGGGAAACCCTTTTTTTTTTTTTCTTTTTTTTTTTTTAATCTGCATTTTTCTTAGAATAGTATTTTAAGTACATAAGCCAGTCTCCATTCTTTAAAAAGTTTTTAAAATCCTCAGCTTATACATTGAAATATACAGTAATGTCTGCTTGTATGTTATTGACATATTAAACCTTTACGGATGAAGAATATTTAAGCTCATTTTTACCAATTCAAATACTTAAATTGTCTTAATTAGTTGTTGACATTTTAATGATAAAGTTGTTATGGTAGTTGAGTGATCATGGTCACAAAACTCCTGGGAAGTATTGCTTCTGTTGAGTCATGAGTTCAAATACTAGGGTCGCTAAAAATCCACCATGTAAAGGGTCTGATGTGTATTCTGTTGATTCAAAGTCCTCACATTGGTGTTGTGAGAAAGTTAAGAGAATAGAGAGCCAGCTCAGATATTGTCTTCATTGCTTAGAAAAGGTCCAAAGTTTTCAGTTCCGTTAGCAATAATCTTCCTGTTGCTTCAGAATGCTACATTAATAAACAATCAATCTTAATGATAAACTGTATCTCTTATTGATATGTTATATTTTTCTTTTTATATTTATTGTACCTTTATCAGTTTTACTTCATGTGTAAATGAAATCTTAGTTATATAAACAACTAATCATTTACAAATTAATTTCAGAGAGTTTATGCATCTCCAAGTCGAAGAAGTATGGATTGTAAAGGTGAAATGGAGGAAATTAGCTATCCAAATATATTTTTCACAATAGACAATTATGATGAAGTAGGTAATTTGAAGTAAAGTTTGGTGTTCTTATATCTGAAGTAAAATTTTAATTTTAAACTATGAACTTAGTGATGATAAAACATTTAGAATTAGATAAAGATAATCATTATTTGTTATTTCAGTAGGCATTTTGTAATCTTAGGAAGCTCATAGAAAGTTAGATATAATTATACAAGCATTGAATTCATTTCATTATTGGTTTTTATCAAATTTTTTAAAGCATTACATTTATGTTGTTTTCATTAGCAATTTTTTTTAATTTTGGCTCTTGTTTTACAAGTTCAGAAAAATACAATATTATAAGTTGTGTATGAATCATTATCTGAATCATATGAAGTTTCATACAGCTGACAACTTAAGCTGTGTTGAGTGTAGTAGTCAAGTGGCCACAAGCTAAGGAGCATTGTTCTTTATGTGAGAGTTTGTCCTAGTATTAATGAAGACTCTCATTGTAGAAGGGCTGATATGTTAAATCTGTCACACATGGTTCAAAACCAAAATGTTGACATAAGTTTGGAGAATGGAATGCCAACTCAGGTGTAGACCTAATAACGTTACTATGGTCCATGCATAATTGCTTGTGTAGTTTCAATGTTAATAAACAATCACAGTGTTAATAAACAATCAATCAATCATCAACTTAAACTACAATTTGAATTTATATTTCCTTTTCAATTATTCTTGGATGTTACGTATTTTGTCCTACAAGTTGCTTTTTTCGCATTGCTCTATGAGAGAAACAAACCTTACAGAAATTAAACCTCCTAAACAATTATTTTTTAAAAAACTTCAAAATTGCTTTTTTATTATTCACAGCAAAGATCATGAAACAAGATATAAGCCCTTACTTTTTGTCGAGGTTATAATCCTAGCAAAAATTATAATTGCTTGAACTTTTCATTAGAGCTTACAGTACAAATTAATTTTTGTCAAGCAGTTATGTCAAAAACTTACATATGTATGAGATGAACATTTTTATATGCATATGCTAGGCTAAGAAAAACTATTTTTAATTTCCTCTTAATAATATAGTATACTTTAATTGAAATAGATTATATTCATTAAAACTTTTTTTTAGTACTTATAGATTTGCTAATAAAGTTAATTTTTTTAAGTACAAAATTTTTTTCTGAATTATCTGATTCTTAATTTTTTAAAAACTTTAACTAAGATGCATCAAATGCTATCTTGAATTTATAAATACCATCCTATGAACCTTTGCTGCTATTTCCTGAATTTGACCCTGATTGTGGCTTTTGTATGACCTTTCCCAAGCCTTTTGTTTATAAATCCAATCTCATCAAACTGTATCCAAATTGCACAAAATATTGGGCATTACATTAAAGTCCTTAGTAATTTGTTCTTGAGACTGCCCTATCTTAAGTTTCCCCAATAATTCACCGCCTCATTTCATTATCTAAACATTAGTAGTTATTAATTTTACCATTTACTTTTGTATTATACCAAATGTTACAAAAAGAAAAAACACCATAAAGGTTGCTTAAGCATGCAAAATGAATGAAAACAGAAATTGACTCATGCTTACAATGTGCTTTTCTGTAATGCACAGCCTATAAGCTTTTTTTTTTTACTTATGTAATCGGCACTACAATATTGCTTTTTGATTTGAAAGCTTTTATTTTACCTTTTGCTCAATATTTTTTTTTTTTTTTCAAAATTTAACTGAGCATGTAAATTTTCTTAATGTTGATCACCAAATGTCTTTTTATGAATCATGTCTTTCTAATGTTGACCTTAAGTTTATTAAAATTCTATTTGTTTCTTAGCTTTGTTGATGCTCTCTGGGTATGTGTAATGTAAACTTATTAAAGTCTAGCATTCTCTATAAATTTTTATCCAAACTATCATTTTTAACGATTTAATTGATTATTTCTATCAGTATATTTTTAGTTCTCTGTACTCAAAACAATTAATTTATATATATATATTTTATATACATTTAAGGAAATTTTCATGAAATTCTCATGTGAATAACTATTCAAAAGTTTGAACAAGAATTACAGTATTAAATAATTCATATCTGTTCATTATTTCAATAAATCTACTAAGTTGTAGAGGTCTTACAATTCTGATATCATAACATGAACATGGATCTTAGCCTTGTTTGCAAATAACATAGCTATTTTTGTTAGCATTTGAGCAAAGTGCTGTAATCATTCATATAACTGCAAATTTTAAAGCATGTTAATGTATGAATGTGGAGAATCTCTCAGCATAAGGGCACAGTTAAAAGCATGAAGGGACTGACTTGTGTCATTCTGAATAATAAATTGAATTTATGTGGTATTTTTAAAAAAACTAGAGGAAATGGTTGTTTTGAATCTATTTATAAATCTATTGCAATTAAATTTCTACCCCCAAAAAAAGCTTGATTTTTTTTTTTAAGATTTAAAACTTGAGCTTTGCCAATAAAGGAATTTAGTAAATAATTTTCATACTTCTATAAAGGTCTAATGTGGGTATAGTAATGCATAAATATTTTTTTAAAGTTCAGAGTTTAATGTTAATCACATAAAGAAAAAAACAATGTTGTTTTATCTGAACTTTTTATAATGTTATCCAGTGATATTCTGGTGTTATCATTCTGCATAATTATATTTGAAAGTTTTATTTTTTTTTGTAGGTGTTTGAAGATATTTTGGTGAGAGATGGTGAAATGGTTTGTGTTGAGCTTGTTGCAGCTGATAAAGAAGGTGCTTTACAACGTGTAATATTTTTAGGTTCAATTCATTATGAAGCTGTGAAAAGAGTTTATGATGCTCGGGTAATGCATTTTTCAAAATATTTTTCAATCTCATTTAACAATGTTCTTAATCTTCATATGACATGCATATACCTCAAATTTCCCTTATATATATATTTTTTTATTTTGTACTTTTTTGTTAAACATTTATATTTTAAGATAATGTGCTGCACTTTTCAATTAGCCAGGTGTAGATCCTACCAAGCATACACTATTAGTGATTACATACAAAAAATTTCGAGATGAAAGCTGCTTACTATCAGTTGTAACTAATTTTACTAAATTATTACTTAAAATCTCTTGCACAAGATTGGTTGTAATTGAAGAGCCTATTAACAACATTTGATGATTAATCATTTACATTCGACCAACCAATTAGTAATAATGTTTTTTTATTGTATTTTATATGCTGGTATTTTAAATATTTTTATTTTAAAATATATTTAGTGTGTTGAATTTTTTTTCTAGTTAATTTGTCTTATACTACAACATTGATTTTCTTCAATAATTTTGTGTGCCAAATATTAATTTGACATATGAAGCTTCAAAAATATTTTTTTAAAAATAGTTCCTGTTCTTTAATATTTGTTATACATTGATTTAGGCTAGTTTATCTTCAAAATTTGCTCAAAAAGTGTCTCTTGGTTGGTATCAAGGCCAACAAAGGCTCGAATTTGTACGAATGAGAGGACCACAGTCAAAAGGACATGCTGAGATGGCAGTTACAAAACAGAAAGGTTCAGGTGTGGAAACACCAACTTCAGAGCCTGGTTATTCAATCACTGATTATGATTGGGAAGACATTGAAGAAGTAAGAACCTTCTGTTGCAAGTAGAAGATAGTTAGATTGTTAGATTTAAGTTCCTAAATACATAATACTTATTGTCTCTTGACTATCTTGATTGCCAATTAGCTAATTAAAGGGCTCATCTTGCACCACTTATAGTGATGCATTTATCTTAAACCTGTGATTTATTTATTTATTTTTTTGAGCAGTGGACATGTTAAAAAGAAAAATATACATAATTATTTCCATCAATTTATTGATTCTTAGTGTAGGCAAAATTTCTCTTTGATGTATTTAAAAAAAAAAAAAATGTGATGTTTTTTAATTGCAAACAAAAATTGAAAGCTAATTGTTTGATTTAAAATATACAACAATATAGCATGTGCATTACTGCCCTGTTAATCTTTCAAAGTAATGCATACTGTTTCAACTTATTTTGCAATTGTCCAAAGAGTGCAGTCCTTGTGTGGTTATTTAAAGAAAAGTTCTGCATGTGTTTTTAATAAGCTGTATTATTGAAAAAGCAGTCAATAATAAAGGTAAGAAATTATATATATAAATATATAATAAAAAGATAACTTTTTAAGCTGCAATAAATATAAATTTGAAAAGCTCCTCCTTCTCAAACAAAAAACAACTGAATGAATCAACACACTCGAACAAGTAACAATAATGGAATAAAATAAGCAAATTTATTGATAATGATAAAATTATGCCAATTATTAATTGTTAGAAGTGCCTATGTAATTTTTATATTAATCAAATTCTGATTAAATGTGGAGCTTTCAGAAGCAACTTATTATATAAAAGAGAGATTTTTATATAAAAACAGACATTTTTTTTTTCATTTATCACACAAAAGAACAATACATTGCATTATTTACTACTGTGTTTATCAAAGGATTTAAAAACATCTTACAATAACTTTTGTATGATAACTGAATGGCTATCTATTTTATGCAATCTCAATGTCCTTGTGGATGTGATAGTAGTTGTTTTGATTCTCTCTCATTGTATGTGTGCAACAGATATCTTCTGAATTCAAATGCAGACTTTCTTCTCTATGCCTCATACTAATAAAAATAACATTTAATAATAAAATGTTTATTTTCATTATTAAATAATATTTTTAAATATTTTTGTTGCATCTATTTTTGTATGGCAATCTGTATATATAATTTATTTTATTGCTGTATAGTGAATGATAGAAATTTAATTCTTATATCTAAAATGAGAAATAGGTATAGATGATATAATTATATTGCAATGATAGTTGGCTACAGTGGCTTAGAGGTTGTGTGCCCACTTTGTAATCCTGAGGTTGCGGGTTCGACATCAGCTGGAGTCAATAGATTTTCTGGATGCGAAAATCGTAGGCATGCATGTCATATAATTATGTGGAATGCAAAAGGTCCCTTGAGTATTAATTTGACTCTGGTACTCTTGGCAAAATTAAATCACAGCAATATTTATCATCTGACAAGAGAATGTCCAAATTTGGTAGCGAGGCCACCACTAGATGGTGCCACCATGAAATGGCTCTCACATTTGGGAACTTGTCATGTCTGCAAAGGCTAAATTGCTAAAATTCAGCCCCATTTTGGAAAAAAAATATTATAATGAGGAAAATGAGTGCGAAATATCGAATAAATAACATAATTTTAAAAAACCACCAAGTATATTTCACCTGGTTCAATAGTTGTATGTAGCTTTAATACTTTAAGGAACTCGTGTGGATCCTACTTCTATTGTATTATCCTTAGTTTTCTGTAAATGTAAAACATTACAACACACTATACTCCAAATTTCCCTTGTTTTTTTTATTTTAAATTCTTAAATTAAATATTAATTAATATTATTATAATTATAATATTATTATAATTATATATTAAATATTTTTGATATTTAGGCTAGCCCTTATTTAAGTCGTCTTTATGGGCTACTAAGCCTTACCTATCGTAATTAACTTCTAGCTACCTTAACCAAAGGAAATTGAATGCAATTTGAATGATCTCTGTTCTGTGTTTTTTTTATATTCTCACCTGTTAAGTTTTTACTGTGTAATATGAGATCCTGAACTATGTAAAATTTTGTTTTACATAATTGAAATTTTAATTAAAGGTTAAATTAGGAAGTAGATCTTGTAATTTAAAATTTTATTAATTCTAAGGAAGGGTAAAAATTACACATCAAGAATTCTGTATTTGCAATTGTCAAATAACATATTTACTCAGATCTAAGCCGAACCCCAAGTTCTCAACAAGTCTTTGTGGAAAATGAAAAATAGTATAAAATAGTTCAGATCCTGTTATTGCTCTAATTACTCTCCATCCAAATTAAAGTTCGATTCTAAGCCTCAACTAATTTTTAGTAGCTTTAATATTAAAAAAAAATTGTGGCCTAGATTCGAATAAATATGGTTTGTATAATTTAATGGAAAAAATATTTTTCATAATTTTTAAGATGTGAATTTATTTTTTGTACTGTAACATTTGTAAGTGAGAAAAAAATTGAAGGCTTTCTTTGTTAGTAAAAAATTGCATTTTATAATAGATCTTGATTATTCAGGGCTATTTTTTGTGATAATATATGTCAGGTTTTCTTTTATAATTTATTTTGTAGCTTGCTTAAAAATAACCTAATAATTAATTTTTGTTTATTATGAAAAATATAAGTGTCTCTCGGGCAGGGTCAGAGTTGAAAATACTTGTTGAAGTTCATTGAAAATGTTTTTGTGCTAGCATTTATCATCATATCTGGGATCATGATATTTGGAAAAAGAGTAAAAATATTAAATTCTCTGCTTTGTCTAGTTTGAAAATTCATCAAAATTAATTTTTTAACTACTCATGAAAACAAAAGTAATTAATGTTTTAATTTTAAGAAAAAAAGTATAGAATTCTTTTGTTTTTATTCAGCATACTTCAGTATTTTCCTTTTAAATATTTTAATTGAAAATGAAGTATAAAATTTCTGGAAATTGTGCTAATTTACTTTTGAATTAAATTTATATGCTAATTCTTTTTTTATGTGATATATAATAACCCTGTACTTTCAAAAGTAACTTGGGAAGGTGATAATAAAAATGTTTGATAATATGCTAGATTATATATAATTAATTACTATTACTTTTTCTAATCTCAATTTATTGTGTTGTATTAATTTGTGAATATTGTTATGTTTCTATGAACTACACACGCAAAAATTAAGATCTGTAATTTTTCATACTTATGCTGTGGATAATTATTGGTTTCAGATTAAACAAATTAAAATTTCAAATTTACATTAAATTTTAATTTTTGTATTTGAAAAAGAAGTTAACTGTTTTATTGTTAGAAATAATATATGCCCCAATGAAGGAAGTCTTCGACAAAATATAATTTTCAATTATTGAAGTAATCGTGGGGAAAATATTAACCTTATAAGAGTTATTTAATTTCATGTGGAAAATTCCTTTTTTTAAAATAAAGGGTGATTTTTTTTTTTAGCTAACACTATTCAGAGCCATCTGTGGCTTGATCTAACTACCACAGCAGCATTAAACTTGGCATGAAAACATGGAGAGGAAAATTTCTTGTAAAAAATTAGTTCCAAAAATTGTTGATAGGGTTATTTGTGGTGATGGCATAGCTTACCAAACCAAGAATCACCAGGTATCAAAGAAAAATTCATACTTATATGACAAGCATGCCAGCAATTTTGGCTATAAAAGCATATAGACAGCTCTGACAAATAATATTCTTAGCTGAAGTGAGCCAGTTCAAGTAAATATGCAACTCGTGTTACTAGAATGTGCCTTATTGATAAAGTTGTATCATCTTAATCAGTGCAGCTCCTTGTTAGCTTAAAGCCCAACAGAAGCTATGTAAAAGAGCTTTATCACTTACTTCCATGAAGGGTATGATTAAAAAGTTTGAAATAAAACAGAGTCACTGACAGTTCGCCCAAGCATAGGATGTAAACCTGTGTCAGAAGAAGTGATAACAGATGTTGTAATTGTATTCGTCGACACATCACAGGGAACTAACTATTGTAGGTGCATATATTACAGATAGTGTGAAATATTCCTTGTGGCATGGTGTGTACGTCCACAGGAACTGTTGCGCTAAGTGTACACAGTCTGAGAATGGCGGTCATATTGAATGTACTCTCAAATTTCTGGCGGGAGAAGTAAATAAATGAAGTGAATAAAACAACTTTTCATTGTAATTTCATATGTTTTATTATTATTTATTTTGTAATATTAATCAAGTTTTGGAGATTTTTCCCCCACAGAATCCTATTTCCCATGTCATTTGTCTCCATACCTAGTTTTGTGTCATTTCAATAGTCGGTGGCTCTGATTAGTTTCAGTTTTAAAAAAACATCCTGTATATATATAAAGATTTCAATAATAAATTTCTTTTAGAAAAGGGAGAGGTTTTGTATATGTTTGATTGGTAATAGTTTATTTGAAATCATTAAATAATTGATATTTTTAAAAATTATGCTTATATTTTAACTTGAGGATTATGTATATTGATGGTGTTTAGGATAGCCCTTATTTACAAAGGCGAATGTCAGATCCTAGCTCAAATCTAAATACTTATGTCAGAAGTTGGAAAAGTCGTCAAGACATTAAAAAGTCTCAGTCTGAAACTGAAGTAGATTATTATTCAAATGGAATAAATGAAATTGAAGCAGGTGATATTAGAGATGGTAAGTGCCTTTTTGATTACTGTTCAATTTCTTGTTGAATGTAAAAAACTTTTAACTTGCCAATTAAGGCTATTAAAAAGATTTTATTTTTTATTCTAATTAAAAATGTTTAAGTAAATGAGAGCCATATTAAGTTATTTTTATAAGTACATGATTTTTTTTTTTTTTTTTGGTTTATTGTTAAAATATGCATAATTAGTCATTTTGAGAAACTTAATTATATGAAATTATCAAATTTTGTATAATTATCATTTCAAAAATTTATTTTTCTAACTTATCTTCCCTATTTCAATTTACAATTTATCTAAAAGAAAAAAACTTAAATATATTTCAATTTTAACCTTAAGGCTACAATACTGTGATTGAAATCTTTAGAACCCAGAAAACTATTAAAGAATTATGTGGTTATAAACATTTAATCATATTGTGGTTTTCAAAGTGCTTGAGTAGTTATTTGGTATGAAAATTTAAAGAATCATTTCATAAAACAAAGCATTACTAAAACAAATGTCTATCCATCTATCTATGTTTTTTATAATAACTTTAAACCTTAGAAATTGTATATGAAATAATGAAAGATTGTAAATTTTCTTCCAACTTAAAAAATCTTGACTTCCTTCAATACACTGTTTTCTTTTATGTGAATATTTAAATTGAAAGAATTTTGCTATTTCGTTTAAATATTTATTTTATATTTTAAAATTTATAAGTTTTTATTGATTGTTCAAAGTGTGTTGTGCTGTTGAGTTGGAATTAAATATATAAAATTAATATAATAATAAAATCTTGTTGTGGATCCTATCTCTAAACTCTTTCTCTAAACAATATGAATTTCTCTTTTTGAAGGGCTATAAATATATTAAACATAATTCAGAAACAATTTAAGGAAATATAAATATAAAGAAGTATGTTTGTGTTATAAATAATTACTTAATTCCATTAAAAGTAAAATTGTTTGGATTAGTTGTAAAAAATGATGCAGCTTTTTTTAATGATTTTTCAAAATCTGTGTATTGTAACTAAAAAAAATAGTGTAAATTACTAATAAGCTTTTGTAATGAAAATTATTATTTTATTATCTTAATAAACTATCATAATAAGAAACCTAAAATATATAATTACATTATTTTAAATTCTCTTATAAATAGATTTTGAGTAGTTTATTTTTATAGGGATGTTATTTAATTTCTACTTTATATTTTAATAAGAACAGAATTATCTTTAAAATTCTCTTTCTCATACTTTTTTGCATTTAAAACATGTAAATATTTTTAAAAACCCAAGAGAATGATTCAATCTACCTTATATATTGCTTCTTTTAATTTTTTCTCCTAAGAAACATATTTTTTTCATTTTTTGTCATTGGTGCTTTGCATGCATTTTTTATGTTTATTCTTGCTTTATATCTTATTTTTGCCTTATTGTTATTTTTATTTTTGGAAAACCAAGAAATGATTCAAACTACTTTATTTGTAACTATTCTTTTAATTTTTTTCCAAAAATGAGTATTATATTTTTATTTTTGGCATTGGTGCTCCTTTGCATGTGTATTTTTTATTTTATTTCTGCTTTTATTGTTATTTTTGTTTCTTTAGACCCTATCAAACAAGTACATACTGTGAAGAATTTAGAAAATAATAGTTTCAAAATATTTGATTTAACTAAAAATAAAGTTCGGCTAAAAATTATAGAAAATGATCATGCAACATGTATCAACCTTCAGAAAAGTAAAAAATCTGCTTATAAAAGTTATGCAGAGGGAAACAGTGAATTGGACTCAAATTCAAAAGGTAAGTATCACTAAGATAAAATATAAATATCTTTCAAGTTTATTATTTTCTACTACAATTTATAGATAAAGAACATTTTTACATAATTATATTAATTTTAAACTTTTGTACATTCTGAAAAAATAATTGCAAGTATATTTTTAAAATTTTTTAATCATCTAAATACATATACAAAGGGGTACCCAGAAAAACCAAAATAATGCCTCCCTGGGTATATTTTTCAATTTCTACTATTAGGTCACACTCTTTATATATTTATTTATCTTGGTGGAATTTTCAATCGTTAATAAAATACATTTTAAAGCGCTCAATTGGGCTGAAATTTTATATACATTATTTTGGAAGACAATACAATAATTTAAGTATAATTAATAAAAATTAATTGATTAAAATTAATTATTTAAATATTTACAAATACTGCCAAGTTGGCATCATTTTTAGCGACTTGTGTTGAAACTTGAAAAGGTTTTTTCCTCACATTTTAAAGCATTCAGTTGAACTGAAATTTTATATACATGATTGTTTTGGATGACAATACGATACTGTAATGATAATTAATAAAAATTAATTATCATTTAATGTTGTGATTCTGTCATATATATACATATTTAGAGTAATTGTAACTATTTAATAAAAAGTAGCTAAAATGAAATTTTTCTTTGTTGATCTAAGTAGGAATTGACTTAAAAAAAGTTTTTTTAAATTACTTGTTTCTTTGGGGCAAGTATAGAGCAACTCTGAATGTGCCCACTAAAAAACATTACCTGTTGAGGTTTTGTCTGGTTATAGTGATTTTTTTTTCATTAAAACTGTTTCGCTTGCTCCTTATTTTATTTATTTATTTTTTATGATGGCTGATTTATGATATCAGCATATAGCTGCAAAATTTTGTTTTCTGTTCACGAAAAATGCCAAAGAAACTGTTTTGATGTTGAACACAGCTTACAAAAGCAACACTATTGAAAATAACTAAAGTGCACAAGTGTTTTTCTCATTTCAAAATAAATGAATTGTCAGTTGATGATAAATTTCATTTTGGACATCTGAACAAGCAAAAATAATGAAAAAATTCATGCACTTGTTCTCAAAGACTGACAGTAGACCATTGAAGAAATGAGCAAGTTATCTGAACCAGTTTGCAGTTAATTTCAGTAATTTTTAATGAAAAATTTAGAAAAGAGATAGTTTGCTGCAAAATTTATGCCTTAAATTCTGATTGACCTGCAAAAAGAGCTTCAAGTGAAAACATGTCATGCTTTGAAAGAATAGCTCTGAAATGGCTCATATTTTTTCCTAGGTCCATTGCTGGTAATGAGACATAGTGCTAATCTTAGAATCAAACAGATATCAAACTTGTGGAATTTATCAGGATCAGCAATCAATCATTGTTACCTCACCCAAAAAGCTCATTAAGTGAAATCAAAAATTTAGAAGATTGTTAATTTCTTTGATGTGAGAGATAATGCATTCAGAGATTATTCCATCAGGTCAGATTATTAATCAAGCTTTCTTTTTAAAGGTTTTTTAAAGATTGCATAATAGTGTGTGACAATAAGAAAGCCTGATTTGTGCCAGGGGATTGTTCTTCCTACCATGACATAGCACCTGCTCACATAGCCATCTCAGTATGTCGGTTTTGGGCAAAAAGCAGTATGCTTCTCTTGTTCCATACTCCTTACTCGCTTGAGCACATTTTTTGTAACTTCTTTTTATTTCCACAAATAAAGAAATACATGAAAAGGCAGAAATTTGACAATTTAAAAATGAGAGAATTGCTGTCTGTCATCAAAACATGAATTTTAAAAATGCATCCACGAATGGTACAACTTATTAGACAAATGTATTGAGAAAAATGGAAAGCACTTGAAGGTGATAAGGTTGTTTTGGGAAAAATAATAAATACATTCCTGCTTTGGGGGGCCCGCATCCATTTTTGGGAGTGGGGTACCTTTTCAAACATATGCAAGTGTTACCTAAAAAATATCAGGCCTTTGGCAAGAGGCAAGAAAAAGTATATTGCGTGATATTGGGAATCTAATCTTTTCTAAAGTACACCACTTATGCCCTCATATGCTTAGCCCACCAATCCTTGCCACTGCCAAAAAAACTTTTGAAAGGCTTCTTTTGGAATGGTGGAATTTGGTATCCACCATCTGCATTATCTCTTCTCACTCACAAATGAGATTTTTCCAATGACATCTTTAATTTCAGGAATAGTCAGAAGTTGCAAGAATCCATATCTTTAAAACAGGAAGGATGGAGAACAGGGAACATAAATCGCCAAATCACAAAAAAAAAAATCGAACACCAATAAAAATTCACAATTCATCTTAACTGGTAGATCAATTCAAAGGTAATCGTGGGAACTAAAAGCACACCCATCCACCCTTTGACAGATAATAGACTGAACAATAAACTACATATTCCCATGTGACAGAGAGACTAAAGAGGTTATATTTTATGTACTAACAGGAAAACACCAAGTGGAAGATGTCAAAGGACTTTCATTGTGAGACATGCACTAAAAAAAGGCAAAAAATCTTTGGGAAATACATTTTTCTCATTGTCTACAAATTCATATAAATAAGATATTACTTTAATCTATTATTTGCTCCCAAATCTATACTATATAATATAGTGGTGTATGAATGCACATTTTTGAGACAAAGTGATTCCAATTTACTTATCACTAACATCTGTAATGACTCGGTGTGCGAAAGGTTAATTAAAATTCTTATAGGTGGGACTATTTAAAACTGTTAAAAAAAAAATAATGCTTTTCGAAATTCTAAAATAATTAAAATCTAAATGTAATGACATTAAGAAGGTATGCTTAAAAATATAGAAATCAGTTATGTGCAGAGTACCTAAGAAGTCCGTGAATTAATTGAACCTTAATAGTTCCAGTACAATGTAATGAGTGGGTTGTATATTTAATTCAACAATTAACATTTATTAGCATGACAACTTGTTCATCCATGTACAATAAAACATTATGCTGCATTACATAAATTATATCAAATATTTTTAATTAGTGCTAAGAATAGCCACATGCTTATACTACTAGTTAAATTACAAAAGTATACATACTCACACTAAGCCTGCCTGCTGAGGAATACTAAAGCCATTTGCTTTGTGCAAAGCACAGAATTACACCTAGTAAAATATATCAAACAATGCATTAAAATGAAGAAAATTGCTTCATTTTTCACATTTCCTAAATAATTTGTGTATTACATGCTAGATATGTGCTAAAATAATAATAAAATCTTTGCTTGAATAACAGCAATATTTTTGTACATTTAAATTAATACCCAAACAAACTGAATAATACTTGGTATTTCTAATGAAAAATCATGCTACATTTTTATATTCAATAAAGTTATGAAGGATTTTATGTAATAATTAGCAGATTGTTAATAAAATGTACAGACAATTCTTGAAACATAATGCTATTTACTTATTTTTCAGTATCTGAATAATAAAAGGGATAGAATCAATCAATGAGCAAAGTAGGAAACAAAAGATTAATTAAATTGATTTAAAAGCGGTATTAGAATTAAGAATATGAATTTGTATATAATTTGCTAAGTATGTTAGAAAATTAGGCTTACTTGCTAATGCAATCAAAATATTGGCAATATTTTGAATTACATAATAATTTATTTTTACAAAAAGCACACTTAGATTTGCAGTTATATTTTCTGAAAATTTTTTTGTCCAGTGCTATAAGAAATTGTTTTATAGTTATTTTAAGTAAAAATATTTCTGCATTAATTCTCTTTTGTTAAAAATTTCTGTTTTCAAGCAAGAAAATGAAATTTTTTATAAAACTGTATTAAAATATCTATTACACTATCAAGTATATAAAATCCAAAGTGTTTTACTAGGAATCACAATTAAAACTTAAATGAGCAATGTTTTTTGCTCTGTCTACCTTGGGTTCTTTAGTTCTTGCAGCGATACCATCATTGGCATTCAAATAATTTGTATCAGAATGCAGAAAAATAAATTGTATAAGGAGGAAAAGAAAATATTAGAGAGAAAAAATTTTTTTAAGAGTTAATATGCACATTATATTGGTCATTTGTGGAAATTTTATTGTGTAAGTAATACCATACTTTAATGGAGCCAGTCAGATAATCTACAAATTAACTTTGTGCACATTAACAATTTTCAAATTATCATGTTAGCATGTAATTGAAAATGTTTCATAATTATGTTTTTTATCTTTTAGAGCTTGATGACACAACATATAATAAGCTATGGACAATGCGTGGATTTGGTCAGGCTTATCATTTTTGGAAGGAATCTAGAAGAGCTAGTTCCCCTGCATTACATGCGTACCTGACCTATGTGACCTTGCCGTGGCATTCTATTGTAGCTGGTATGTTATATACATATTGTGCTGAAACTTTTAATTTGAATTATTGCATGTTTATCAATATTATTTTTAAATTTTTCAAAGATTTTTTATAGGGGATATGTTAATTTTTTAGCTAATAAGTCATAAAACTTAAATTTTATGTCCCATTTCTATATCTATTTTAATTCCTTAATGCAGATGATCATTAACTGATTCTGCTATAATATTTTTTTTTTTAATTTCAATTGCTGCCTGCTAACTGCTGTTTCATAGGGCCTGGGTTCAAATCCTAGAAAGGGCATGGATGTTTGTAATTGTATAGTGCCTTTGCAGCAGGGGATATTCTATATAGCTGTTGAGCCCCAAGTCCTCTCATGAGGTTGGTGGAAGGGGAAGAGAGGTAGGTGTTCTCCCTCAAAATTGGGGTGGAATCAAGCTAAATCCTACCTGTATGCTACCAAACTACATGTGTACTGTTACCAAAGCTACGGTTAACAACAGGCATAAATCTAGCACCTTGCCACAATGAATTTCGCTGACCTTGATCTAATGTTACTGTATATTAGGTGACATATAAGTAACAACAACATAATAAAATTTCAATTAGGTACAATGGCATAATTATCATGAAATACTAATGAAAATATATAAATATTTATTGATTAATGAGCTGTTGCATTGTAGGTATTTTTTAAATATATTTAATTAAATTTAATTCTTCATTTCAAAGACTTTTTATAATTTTATATCTGGCATAAAAAGGGCTAAAATAGCCTACAGGTTTAATTGATTCTTTGTAGTTTAAGAAAACTTAAAGTGGGATTGCCTTACAAATAATATTCAGAAGCATTCTGTTTTTTATTCCTGCAAAATGTCTTTTTATCTTCATTTTCAAAGATCATTATGAAATGAATTCTATATTCTTTCACCTTTCTTTTCACTCTTACTTAACTTGCAAGCTGCTTGCTACTCATCAACAATCTACTATTTTACTAAATAGTTCATTCTACTCTTCTGTGTGTGTGTTTTTTATACATTGCAGTCATTATAATGTGTTCTTTAAAAAAAGAGTCTCTTCTTTCTAATATTAATGTTAAGTAGATTTCAAATTTTTTGATGATATTTAAATTGAATATATAGATTATAGTTTCTGGAATAAAGTTGTTTTAAAATTTATTAATACCAGAGGATTTTAAACTTTAGAGTTGGGAGATTTTACACTTAATATTGTCAGATCATATGAAGGTATAAACTTCCATGATTAAATAGATTAATAATCAAATTTCTTCTGAAATTTTTTTTATATACTGTAATGATGATACTGCCATGTTTGCTTAAAGTTTGACACTTTTGAAATGTTTTGCTGAAAACTTGTTATTTCTAATCAATAAGAGCTCAACTTTTATAATTATATTCATAGTAATTATCATTCCTAAAACTTTATAGTACTGCTTATATAAAATAAGAATTTTATAAAATATTTTATCTACAAAAGAAAGCTTCTGAAAAACTTTTAAATGTCCTGATGCTTTTGGTCACTCATTTTGCTCCATTTAGATCTAATCATTATATTATTTTTTTAAAATTATATTATTTATTTTTAGTAACAGATTTTAACAAAGCAAATAGTACATTCTAAATATTTATGAAAATAAAAAGTTACTGATAATACATTCTTTTTCATTATTTTTTTAAAAAATGTAAGTGTTCAAGTATTTTTGACAGCCACTGTATATATTGATTTACAATACTTGTATAGAAAAAAAAGTCTTAAGATGCTCATAAATCATACTTGGATACTTTTTTAAAAAGTCAAACGTTTTACATTATTGCAATAGGTAATGCAGTTATTCAGCTGTTAGGTAAATACAAAAGGTAAAACTTTTTATTTGTTAAAATTCATATTTTCAGAGTTCTATTTATTCATTTCTAAAGCTAAGTTTTTTTTAAAGGATTAAGCATAAAAATTTTAATTTTCTATTCTAAAAGATTAATATTTGCTGACAGATATTATTGATTTATGATGTTTGAAAACATTAGATATAAATCTTATAAATATTCTTGCGATTTCTTAAAATACCTTTGTTTTCTTTTCTAGATATTTTAGATTCAAGGCAACATCTACAACCTATTCTAACATTCTAGCAGTTACCAAAGTTTATAGAAAATATTTCTTTAGAAAGTTTTTCCATTTAAAAATGTGATTTTTTAATTGATTTTCTATGCAATAAATGTATTATATATATATATATTAATGTTACTTATATATATCTAGTCATGATATATTTGTCATTATATTTTTAACGAACTCAGAATCTATATGATCCAATAATAGTTCCATCAGTTTTGAATAATTATATTATCATAAAAAAATATTTATCTTATATTATGTTAAATACTCACATAACTTTTTTGTATTGCATAAGCGGTGAAATTTTACTTGTATATTATTTTCATTATTGTAAATTTTCATTTGTTTTATCACTACATAATTATCTTATTTTAATACATTATATTTATTTGTACAGTTAATTATAAAAGATATTATTATTTACAGAACCTACATATGTTATTTGTGTGTACATTTTCAAAGTATAATCAAGCATGTCAATTTCAAAAGTTAACATAAAATAAATAAATATGATTTAAAATTATGAGTTATAAATATTAATGAAATCAAGATACTTTAATTTATTTTTAAGGGAACAGCATTAAAAGAAACTAGCAATAAACACTTATAAATAAACATATAGAATGGAGCAATTTTTAAATTCCATTTTGAAATTTATATTGAAATATAATTTGTTTCAAAGTTTACTCCATGACGCTGCTTTGATGCAATTTCCTCTACAGTCATTTATACATATATTTTACATGATTCATGTTGTATAACTTCAAAATGAAGATTTGTGATAATTTTACTTTGATTGTTATTTCAAAATACTTGAAACTATTTTTAATATAACATTGTTAAAACTGGACTTTTTATTTACTTTTAATAAAACTCAATACCAGAACTGCCATTTCAAGTGACAAATTTTTAATAAAAGCCAAAACAATTCAATTTAGGATATTACAAATCCAAACACTTTGAAATTGCATATGTTATCTGTGATAGAATCATAATGCCATTTATAATGTGAACTGCATGTCACTTAAATAATCATATAAATAAGTTTTTTTTAAAGTTTCAAAACTATTTATGGTAAATGGTCTTTTATAAGAATTTTTTTTAAACTTTTGATCTTTCAACTTTTTTGTTTGCTAAAATAATTTAAAGCATAGTTTTTGAGGCTTAATATTTCTATTTAATAAATTATACATCACTCTTGGATGATATTTATAAAGTTAACATATTTTAATTGATAAGTAATAATTCTTGTGAATGGTTATGTATACTCTTTACCTTTCTTTCTTTGGTATAGCTTTTGTGTTGCTTTTCTACTGCAACTTTAATAAGCATTCAGATTTTTCTTTGCTAGTTGCAAAATCTACATTAAAAAAACTAAAAATAACAAAAAAGAGTGGAAAATTATTTAAAAGAATAAGTCTGAGAAGAAAAATTGTCATTAAGTAAGGCAATAGTTATAATGAGCAATGAGTGAAATTATTCTTTGTGTTTTCTAAAAAATGAGATATATATTCATTAAAAACTACTCTTAAAAAAGTTATCTAAAAAAAAAATAATGTAGTATTATAAAATGTGATAAAGATTTACTTCAGTGTCTTACATGTGAAAAAAAACTGCAGAGAAAAATTCATTAAAATTAACAAAAAGTTCTAAAATTCTATTAGTTTTGTTTTTTTTTTTAAATATTTATATGTATGAAAATATTATATCCTCAATGCTTTTAGAAATATACTAGTAAAGGCTACATATTTCATGCAAGTAATTTTCACTTTTTTTGCTTTTATAAAAGTCCAGTCATTTATTTCCGAAAAACTATAGTAATATAGGATTTTTGCTGTAGCTACACCCCTGAGCAATTTTATTAAGACATTAAAAAATTATATTATGTGAATGTATTTAGATGAAAATGTTCTTGTGTTTGGGATAATAATACATTTATTGATATGTAAAATTTTTTGTTGGCTGTGAGTTTGACATGTTTGGTGTAATTTATGTTTTGTTTTACAAGTGCCATATTTAAAATCATACTTAGATGCAATTCTTTGTAAAGCTTCCATTTTATATTGTACTTGTACTGTTGACCATAATCACTAGTGTATTATGAAAATGTATACAAAGAATTCATTTTGTATATTGTAACTGTTACACACAATTATGTACTATGTCTTTACAATATTCTTAATTTTCCACTTTTTCTTTTGCAGCTCTTAGTTTTACAATAATTTAAAGAGGTGCTAGAAAATGCACAGATATTTTTTATTACATTGTGGAGTTGTAAATAAATATAATATGTAACAGTCTCACTAACCCTGTACAATGTCTTTCAATGCTTAAAAAGTATGAGGCTTGTTTTCTTCTCGGTATAAAAAAATATTGAAAAATTTTAATTATTCATTATTTAAAATAATTGTGGTTTGCAGTAAATTGTAAAATTTGAAATATTTCTTCAGTAGAATGGTAAAATTATATATATATATAAAGTTGTATCAAATATAAATTTTAGGAAACATTCTGTTTTATTATTTACATTAAAAGATATGTTATAACAAAATTTAATCTGAAGCAGACTTCATTACTTTCATAATATCTTTTTCAAAAGCAAATTATTTTATATTTCATACTTATTTTTTAATTAAGTTTGATAAATGTTTTTTAATTCTAGTGTGGTGGCTGTGAATGCAAATATATGTGATGCTTTAACATTCCACATTTTTTTCTAAAAAGCTGTAAAAAACCTTTTCTTTTTTTAGTGATCAGTGCTTATTTATAAATTAGTTTAAATTTTTTTTTAATCTGAATAAGCATAAACACTTTGAAAATGCATTTTTTTAAATTTAAAATACTCAAATTTTTGGGTATTTTTGTTATAGTTATGTAATTCTTAATTTAAAAATTGGTTATGTTTCTCTTCTTTTTTACTTTATCATTTTTACATGATATTCATATAAGCTGCAAAAATTTAAAATTATAATTTCAACTGAATAGATTTTTTGTAAAATTCTCCATATACTAAGCATGCTATTCATAATATTCATTTATTAAATTTAATTCAATTCTTTTCCCCAAGATTGCCTTTAAACAAAGTATGAAAATTTTATTAAAAATTCCTTAGCGCTGCTACAGGCGCATATATATACCTCGCTCAGCCAGCGTGTTAGCTGCCCCTTGCATATATATGTTCCTTTCTGAAGTATGATCCTTTGTGTGTGCATTGTACTGCTATCAGTAAAACTATTTTGAAGGCTTTGGAATGCAGTAAAATTTAGCCTTACAGTGTTTGCAAAGGATTTACTTATTCATGTCCTTTTCTTTTCCTCCAGTACACCACATAAATATGCACACTTCATGAATGACCACAGCACTGGAAAGCAAATTGGGCAACTTTTCTTAGGTATTTAAAGGGTTAAGAACTGAGTTTGTAAAAGTTTTTGTTAAATTGTAAAATTTTATTTTCATCATTAATTCAGATTGCTGAATTCCGGTGAATTGTGCTTATCCTTTAAGGATCACAAAGAAAATTTTCAAAAAAATTCTTTAAAGTTATCAGAGCCTTGTATCTTCCACTAAATATTCTCCATATTTTAGTTTGTTACAATATCTGGAGAGATTTGTTAAAAAGTAATTTAAATGATCAATTGTAAAATCAACTTCTTAATATTTTTGCTTTAGTTCAAATTTGAAATAATAAACTATTAATTGTAATTATTAAAGTAGTTATACTATGCTTAAGTAGCATGCTAAAGCCAGTTTTATGCAGACTAATGTAAAATGCTGAGTTATACAACATTTATTCCTTCATAAAAATTCGGTTTCTATGTTGTTTTTTTATTTAAACGTTCTTTTTTTTTCCCTTATTAATGTACTTTTGTATTATACATTGTATTTTTTGTATTGAAGTTCTTATTCAGTGCTAGTATTTAATATTTTTGACAAAAGGTATTTTTTTCTGTCAAAACTGAATTTATTAATATTGATTTTTTTTTCCCTGTAACAGTTTTGGGTTTTAAAAATATTTTTTTTTCATTCAAATAATATGCTATGAATTAATTAGGTCTCAAAAATGTTATTATCTTATATTGGAAAACACAAATGTTAAGTAATATAAGCATTCATTATAATGATAAAATTTAGAAGTAATACTTATATTATTTGTTATATCCTTTAATGCAGCCTATACAATTTACTTCATAAAACTATACTGTCGTTTTTCTTGAGGTAGAAAATATTTGTTTAGTAATATAAATAGATGATTATATCAGGTAACCAAGTAAGTCCTGTCATTTTTTAACTAAGGGAGAAAAAACACTTTACATAAAATAACTTGGTTCTTCAAAAATATCCACCCTCGTTTTAAGCAACCCTTTCTCTGCAAGTTAATTTATAAAATTCATTTTTATAAAACTTTTTTTTTCAAAAAGTATCAAAACTTTTATATTTTTTATTTTTATTATTAAAATGTTTATCATTCATACAATTGCCAAAACATAAAAATAAGTGATAATTTAATAAAAATATTTTTAAGGAAGGCAAGGATCTCTCCCTCTAAGTGCACAATTTTTATTCTGGTCTCTACTATATATTATCCATTTACTGTATTTTCATTTTACTTAGAGAATTTAATGTATCAATTTTTTAATGGGTTGTAATCTTTTCAGTTATTTGAATTTAAACTTTTTTTTAAATAATAAATTATTTGTGAAAGTACAAGTCAATGTACTTTTATCATTTTACTAGACTGTTAGATTTTAAAAAATATATTAAGTGGAGAAATTTTTATCTAATACATACACATTTTGAATACACTCCGTCCTTTCAAAAGTAAACTTGACATTTAAAGATGATTTGAAATTATTGTTAGTTTAAGGAAAAAACATCTGTTAGAGCTGTCTTATTTGACATGAGAATATTCTTACTTTAATTTTTATTTATTCTTAATGATATACTTAAAGGATGTGCATATATAGATATATATATGCATACATACATTTGTCTTTGACTACTTAATCTTTGTATTCATAAATAAGTGATCATTTTTCTTCAAAAATGTATTTTATATGGACCACTATTAAAATCTGCAAATATAAATAAAATTTATTTTTATCAAAATGGAGTTATCATTTTTGCTTTATCTTAATTCATAAGTAGACCATATTTCTTCTTTTTAAAATTATTTATTGGCATAATTTAGGTAGTAGGTTGATTGAATATTGGTTTAGATTAGATTTCCATATTGTTTGTTAAGTATTGATATTTTCTTCATATCTTGATTTCATTTGTTATTAAAATTGAAGGAAAATATAAATATCAGCGAAACCATTTCCCATATTTTGAAAGGATCAAATTACAACCATAATTGCATATATTATAAAAGAAAATTTAATAAATGTTATTGAGGCAGTGTGTACATACTTAATATTTATGCAAAACTTTATATTTAGTTTCAATGCAAAAAAAGTAAATTATTGAGATTTGAAAAGTTAAAAGAAATGTGTGTAAAAATCTATCATGTGAAAAAGGATATATATATTGTTCTTATTTCTGAAAAAGAAAATTCTATGAATATACCTGAAAGTGATATACTATATTTTTTTTATTGATCTTATGTGTGTACTTGAGATGCATGTTCCAAATAGTGAGAAAAAATGTTTCATGTTCTACAGAAAGTAAAGTATTTTCCTCACATTTATGATGTATGTGTTTTTGTTTTTCACCCTTTGCAGAGAATAAATATGACTCTTAAAATGAAAATAAAGCCTAAGTCTATCTTCTAAAGAATTATTGCTCATTTTGGAAAGTGTGTTATTCTAATTGAAACTGCTATAATATTTAGCTATGGAGTCTCTAAAATATGCTTGAATTTTTTTTATTAATATATATAACTTTATTAATAACTTTCGAATTTGGTTTGGATAATAAGAGTTGGTAATAATAATTTTCCTCTTTTTTTAAAAAAAGAATAGAGAATCTTATAAATGTACAGTCAATGTTTCATCACAATCTTGAATGTTAAATAGAATGATATTAATGTGTATCTGTACGCAGTTTTTAATACAATGTGCAAAATAAATACTTTAGTATGTTTTTTAAAAAAGCTTTCAAGGATGAATGTATTTTTAAGTGGACAAAAAGCTGGATAATTTTAATCTTACAGTATGTTGTTCCTTTCAATAAAGAAATATGAACATGCAATTTTATTGTTGCTAAAATAAGTGCAAAGAGATTTTGGAACTTTTCATACCTAAAATATTAAATTCATCATTGTCAAAAATTGTCACCTTTCTTCAAATTATATTGTAATTTGATATCACAGAGTAAAATAATTTACTTATTTATAAATCTTGTTGTGAATTTAATAATACTTGTGGCTGATTCTAAGCCTAAATAACCAGGATGAGTTAAAAATCAAGGTTCTGTTAGAGAATAAATTAATATTTTTTAAAACGCTAAGTAAGTAAGTTTCAATAAATATATTGTAATTTTTTTGAAGTAGAGTGATTTTTGTGTTCCTATGGTATTTTTAAAGATCATGAATAATTTCATTAGTATTTTAAAAATTGCATGTTCATTCTACTAAGAATAAATTTGCAATTATGATAATAAATACAGCCTTTTTCACACACTAAACTTTAATGATAAGCAGAACTGATAAAATAGGAATTTGGCATGGTGTGAAAGTTTTTTTTACAGTGTGAGATGCCAGCTCATGTTTGTCGTTGTCACTCAACTGAGGTTCATCAACGGTAACACTCGCATTACTTACGTGGGAGTGCAATGTTAAAAAAATAATTCGAAATCTTTTGTGGAGAATTTTTTCTGAAATTTATATAAATTAGAAATTTTCTTTGTATTGAATTTTTATTTATTTTTGCAGTAGCTTTTACATAGTTTTTAATACCTGATTTTTTAGATCTGAAAATTAGCACAAAGTAGAAAAAAAGATAAGTATGAATTTATAAATTCAGGATATCATGATAGTATGAAATTATTCTTTAATGAATCTTGAATACTGGCCTTTTTACTTTCAAACAAATTTTGTATATGCATCTTTATAATTTTTCTGCTGTTCTGAATAATAGAATTTCAGAATTAAATTGTATTTGAAAGAAAAAAAAATCCATGTCAAATTTTATTCAATATCAAAATTATCATTATTAAACTAATATTTTAACCTTAAGAAAAAAACGATTGATTTTGTGTGGAGAAAAAACTGCATTTCCTTTGATTTTATCGTTCTGTTTGTAAACCTAATTATGTAAAATAACTGTAAAATATTATATCTAGACCAGTAACTGCTGCGAATAATACATCCAAGTTCTTTACATGGTTTAAACATTTGAAGAATAAGATGCCAATTTAGGATATTTTTCTTTTAAATGCAATTTAAAAAATTATCTGCTACCCATAACTGATTAACAACTCTAGTTAACATTAGATCAGCTAAACTAAAAATGCATCTTTTTTAAGAAAGGATAAATTGTAGTTAAAGCACTTTTTTTTTAATTAGATTCTATTCAGAAAATGAAAAAATTTTATCAAAATAAAATCTGAAGTGCATTGAAAAAGAAAGTGTTCATGAAAAAGAAATTTACTGTAATCCTTTGTTGTAATCAAAAGCAAAGATTCATATTTAATCTTGAATTTTGCAATTAAAAGATTAGAAACTCTTATTTAGATTCGAAAAGATATTTATTTTGCACATTGCATAAAATATATGGTGGCTAACTTTTAGTAAACAAGTAGTCTTTTCATTTTAGTACCACAGTGTCTTCACTTATGACTATGTAAGGATATTGTTTCTTTCAATATACCTTTATTTTTGTATTAGAAATATTTTATATTTACTTTAATATTTGAAATAAATGTTCTTATAACATAAAATGTAAATTAGACAATGTGTGAATTTTAATTTTGTTAGGCTTCTTTGTACTTTTGAATGTTTAATGAAATCAAATAGAATTGCAATTTTCCTGCAATTATTTGTAAAAAGAAAAGTGTACTTTTTGAATGTTTTTTAT
>BMAV01017408.1:24183-48382 GCA_019973955.1 Trichonephila inaurata madagascariensis | reverse complement strand
ATATATATATATACGAGGGTTGGGACAAAAGACGTGGCAACTGTTTATTTCTCTTGAAAGTCCGGTTGGAAAATGGGACATATACAGACAAAATGATAAGGTGTTACATGCATGTGTGGACAATGAATAGCACTGAAATATCGTAACACACTAATTTATTATAGTAGTATATACAATGCAATATGGTCTTCACTGTGCAAAAGAATGACAACACAGTACACCCACCGTGCTACTGTATGGTATGGTAAGGCATTATTTTCAAGGGCTTCCACTAATTCACTGTGATATTCCATCGCATTTTTTCCCTCAGAGAACGGCTATTTTGATGTAAGAACGATGCTCGACACGGGTTACTTCCATTACACAACACTCACCAATTCACTGATTTCACAGCCCTCGCTGCGCTACTAACAGCTATCACAGAGCCATCTGTTCTTTTGGATACTCACTATGCCTACAGAACTTCCACACGACACATATACGTTTGGGTTTCATTCACATATATACAAGAAAAAAAAATACTTGCCATGACTTATGCCCGAACCCTCGAATATAGGGAGAGAGTGAACTAATAGTAGGAATTGAAAAAAATATCCTAGCATGTAAAAAAATAATAAACTTGTGTGTTTTTTTCTTTCTGAGATAAATAGACATTATTTTCCATAGGAATGCGATTAAAAACGAAAGTAAAAGTTATAATAATGTTATATTTAACATAGAGCTTTCAAATTTTGTGAAACTATAAACAATTATAAAAAAATCAATTTAAACTAAAAAATTTATTTTAAATTTTTGACCTAATTTTGTCAAATGAATCGTACTGTGTTCCCTTAAATTGTAAATAGTTATTCGTACCACGTAAAATAATGCACATGCCTCGATAACTCATTTAAATATGTTCAAAATATACTTTACACTTGCACCGTGTATTACTTATGATTTACTATCTACACATTTCAGAGTAATTTCAGCCGTTTTATCGAAAATCGGGCTAATAATTCTGTATTTATGAGTCTCGACAAAACTCCTGAATGATGTCACGCATACCTAGATTCATGGCCTTTAGTAGTTCTAGAATGTGGCGGTATTTTCCCATTCTGTTACGACGCCTATAAGCTTGCTTCCATGACGTAAACTTCTTACGTCTTATAATCACGAAACTAAATTGGATATATCGTAATATATAGTACTTTCAGAAATTTACTGCAACAGATGGATTTTAAACTTGTCATAGGTCTGTGTTTAGTGTCTTAAAAAATGTGCTTATGAAATTTAAGGCTTAGTAATATAGTTGTGTCTCCCTTAATGATACAGAGATCTGAATTATTTCTTATTAAAAAATAGCGGCACTTTTTTTTATTCAGTCTCAGAAGTCCAGGCAACTATGGCCATTTAGAAATATATGGTAGTATTCAGCTTTGGGGGAAATGTGATTGATATTAGAATTCGGTCCTAGTATTTTATTTGTTGCACTTTTATTTTAATTTTTAAAATTTGCTTATCAGGATTTTTAAAATTTTTACCACTTAATTTTTTTTCTTAAATAAACTCTATATAGTCTCCCTTATTCTTACTCAAAGTTTTTTTTTAAGAATCACTAACACATGTTTAGCTTTTCTTCATTTAAACCACATTGCATTTAATGGTGTTTTGTTATGATTAAATATCATTTACTGTTTTAACAAAAAGTCAATATAAAAAGTTCAATATTTTAGATACACTATATTTACACTGTTTACTCATTTATACAAACTTAAACTGAGTGCGCAAAAGCCCATTAGGGCCAAGGCCTACTGTGCCCATCCCAGTATACATGACCATTTGGGCACTGAGGTAAATGTAAGGATGTCCCGAACAGGTGGTCAGTCTGAAGAGAAGCCCCTGGTGTTTAAGTCCCCAAGCAAGCTTGGTACTCGTTTATCAACCTACTGCAGTAGGGATTAAAGGTTGATTACTCAATTATATAAATCATCTAAAATATCTTGAAATAAAATGCTGCTAACAATAATAAACACCAAAATATTCAAAGATAAATGTATGTACTAAGACATGTTTTTGTCGGTTTAATTTGATTTTGATCCTAATTTACTTCCCACTCCGAATTAACACAAAGGCTTTTGGCGAATGATCTCACAATTTTGAACAATAGGTAAACGATGAGAACGAAGCTTGTGTGCGTGTGAGCTGTTACCATACACTTAAAATTTCCCAACATGACAACGTTAGGACTTAAAAGTCTCGACTTTCAAACCGCCATTCAACAATCATTCTTTGAATAAAATAATCAAGTCAGCATGCTTTCCATTATATTCGGACCAAACTCGACGTGGGTGAAGTTTGACTGTTGCCTTGGTTAACACATGCTCCTGTTATCTCACCGATTAAAAGCATATAGTCACATAGATGTTTAAGAAACCAGAGGCTGCCACCACTTTTGAGCACTGGAAAGACTGAATTGAAATGATACCTCACAACTAATAATTTTTTATCAGAACTTTACGTCTTTTTAATGGAATGAATTTGTTATTAAACACAGACATTTTTGAGGAACAGAATCTTAAAAACATGATAATCTTAAAACATGAAATCTTAAAAACCTGAGTTGAATATTTTAAGATATATAGTGGAAACTGAAAACTTTTTACGACATGTTCAATTTTTGTGAAATAGTTTCTTATCCAGTATGCCTTCCATTTTGGCACAACATGAATTATAAAGTTATGTGGGTCCTAATACAACAAAATGCATCAAAATTATTCAGGTTTTTCTGCTTATGTAGTAGTGTTTATAGTTGATAGTTTATTAATATTATTTGAAAATAAATCATATATTCACTTACATGCTTGAAGGACATAACATTAAAAAAATTTCCCTTAACCATATATTACAGTTCACAGCTTTTACATCTTAAATTAATCACTATAAAAGTACTTAAATTATATTCAAGCAAAACGTGATAATAATCAAGAATAGGTTTGCATAAATCCTTTACAAATAGAATAGACTAACTTTTTGATAAGAAAAACATTTTCGAAGTGTTTTTCTAAATTAAAATGGGCAAAACGATTTAGTAAATTGTTTTGGTAAAAATAACATGTATTGTGTGAGCATTTTTCGGAAGGAGCCAAAAGTACTTTCATCTTTTTTATTTATTTTTCCGATTTGTTATTGGCGATTCATTACGATAATTCCATTAGTCCGGAAGATAATGAGATTAGAATCTATCCGAAGAATGTATTTTCAGAAGAAAAATGACTGAGAGGGCAAAGTAATTTAAACAACTTTTTCATGCAACAAAACAATTAAGTAAATGGATAAGAATATAGAGGAAAAAATATTAAAACCCAGATAGTAATCTAAATCAAAATGCATTGAAGATAGTAATTGAAGTAGGGTTAATAAACTTAAGGAGAAAAAACTGTAAATGAAGTCGATTATTAAGGTTATTTTAGTTTTGTCTTGGAGAGTAATTAAATGATTTGAGATCGTATCGAGATTGCAGTTTTTCTAAATGGATTATATGTAATAAAGTACGTTTTTTTTTTTTTTTTGCTAGGACAAAGAGTATAATAATTGAGTTTGAATTAGGGATTATTTAAAAGGGCCGGATGTGAAAACTTACTAGGAAAATGATGTAACTTTTTATAGGGTTTGTTTTCATTTAACTAAGGATAATCAGAGTATTTATTTTATTTTCGAGATTTTGAAAACAATATTTTTTTTTTCAAGGATATGACCTGTTGTAATTTAAATTGAACATTAGGAAGTAAGTTTTCGTGTGTATGGGTAATTAAAATGGGATTTGAATGCTTTTGCTAGGACTTTTAAAGAAGTCTGATTATAAGCCCATTTAGAAAAAAAAATGTATTAAAAAGAAAAAAACCCAATAGAATTATTAATTAAGTTATTTTCCATTCAGTATAATTCATTATCTATGTAAATTTCTTTTCATTCTCTTAAAATATTTTTTAAAAAAATTAAAATAATGAGCCTTAAATTCCTTGTTGCTAGTTTAGATGTAACTTTTAAATAAAAGGTGTAAACAGATTTATGTATATAGTTTATATAGAACTCAATGTAGTGCTTTTGTTTGATATCTGTAAACAGATATCAGGAATGAATGGATAGTTTAAAGTACCTTCTTTTGTTAACCCATTCACATTGTTGGAAAACTGTAAAACAAATCTATAAAATTCAAATAGAAATAAAAAACCTACAAACAATTACTATGGATAATTACTTTTAAATGCATATATATTGATATACATTGCACTATTGAATTAATGAAACTTCATTTAAAATTATAATTTTCTTGAAGAAACTATTTAAACGTTGTTTACTATTTTAACTTTTCTGCATAACTATAATATGTTGTTAATTTGATTAAGGAATACAATTTTACATTTATGCAATTATTAATGGTGTCATTTCCTTTGTATTGTTTCTTTACCCTGGTGTAAGTTGATTACATTTCCTACTCTTTAATTGTGGGTATTTAGATATCTACAAATTAATCTTAACATTCAACCATTCTTAAATATTTCTGACTGTACATTGGTTTGTCATGCGCTATCTAGAGAGTCCTAAGCAATCGAAATTAGTATAATGTGTACATTAGTATACTACTTGAGGCCTTCTTTTCAATGCTGTTAAAAAAAGTTAAAAATAAAACTCTGTGCATTAAATTCTGCAATACATTTGTTTAAATGTAATGAAGAATCCAATACATAGTTGAACATCGAGTAACGTTAAACAAATTTTAAGAAAGTTTGGAAATTTTTACTTGTTAACTTCATAATGTTTTTGTATTATACAATTTACTTCAACCAATGTATAGTTCTTATTTCTTTCCTTTCAGTTAATCGTCCTTTTTTTAATAATTAATTTTTTTCATTCCGCACAAAAAATACTCGAAATACTAAATGCGCTGAATATTTGAAAACGTACCTAGTGAAGTTTTTTTTCACCATTTAGTACGTAATGTTAAAATAATAATTTAATTAATTAAATTATGACATTTACTTTTGAAGACTTTTAGATAAAATTACTTCTGATTTTAATTCATTTTTAATAAATTACTTTTTTTTTAAAGTATTGATATTTTATAATGATGTTTTCTTTTAAAAAAGTAACTTTTCCATGCATTTTTTGTGACGTTAAAACTCAATATTTCGAAATATATTTGCTTATTTTTTTATGAAATTGAATTCATTAGGAAATATAATATTTATTTCAATATAATATATGAATTTTCAATTTGGAACTGATATTAATATTTTCTCTTTATAAAAATATTTATTTCTTTACATATATTGGTGTTTTACTCTTTATCTTAATAGTATAAAAATAGTCATTCTATAAATTCTAATGCATCTATATAAGTAAATGTTTGAAGTTTTCAAAAAGTTAATGATTTATGTTGAAAGTTAAAACTAAATGTTTAAAGTTTTCAAAAGTTACAAAACAAATATTTGTCTTGCTAATTCTACTTATTTCAAGAGTTGAAATAAAACTTTAGAGAGAAAGAAATATAACAATGTTAAAATTGCGTAAAAGTTGGAGCAGTACTTACAGATCGATACTTAGAAGGGAAAATTTGGACGGAAATGTCTTTACTCAGAAACGACATATGCACATTAAAAATAAATTCAAATTTATCATGTTTTCTGGAGTTCAGATATTTACTTCCATTTACAGCTAGTTGCAGAAAAAGAAAAATATATCCGGAAAAAATATTAATCTGTTACTTGAATTAAAAAAAAAACAAATATCTGTCAAAAATCGTTTTAATACACTATTTCATTTGGATCTCTTGTAAAGATCATTTCAATGTCAAATCAAAAGTGCAATAACCTTTTTTAGAGACTCTCTCTCTATATATGCCCTTATTCAGCCCAATTTATATATTAAAGGAAACACATATTTATCACTTGAAGATTTCTATCTATCTCTATAAATATTCCATATATTTTGCAATTTCTCTTTTTTTTTAAACATTTTTTTATATATATTTATACTGAAGCTTACCGAACAAACAGATATTTTTGCATAAAAAAAAAGAGAACAGATAAAGAATATAAAATATTTTTTTCTTTGGTTATCTTAAAATGCTTATTTCAGTAGCTCAATATTATGGACTAAATTCGTGTGACGTCATAGTCACATGCTAACTATAATCACATATTTCCAATCGCCAAGTTCATAAATTTGTGACGTCATAGTCACATACTAACTATAATCACATGCTTCCAATCACTAAGTTCATAAATTTATGTGACGTCATATTTGCATGATAAAGGCAAACCTGTGTTTCCAGCTCTAACCAGTTCATAAATTCATGTGACGCTATAGTCACTTGGCAAAAGAAAACATGGGTTTCCAGCCTGTCAGATGAGACGTTCCGCTGTTGCCAACTTTTACTTTTTATTGAAACTTTCTATTAAGTTTTTAATGACAAAATTTAAAATTTTTCAGTAACGCACATAGGCAAGCAAAATGTATTTGATTTAAAAATATACATTAAATATAAGATTTTTTAAAAAAATTTAAAGTTTTTGAAGAACCTTAATACTTGAATATCTAATACTTGAAACTATATTAAATTTAAATTTGAGGCTGAATTTTACAAGTAAGATAACACGTACCCGTTTAACCCAGATTTGAAATCAATGAAGAACATGTGATTTAATTTATCATGAGACCGTCATGAGCTTAGACAATTATAGGAACCACTAACGAATTTGTGCACTTCTAAAGAAGGCATAACATGCAATACTTAGAGTATATAGTTACAAATTGATCATGAAACACTTTCTGTTCTAATTTAAACTTAACGCATTATCTTTGATTTCATTAAAATCTACTTGTTTTTTCTGAAACTTAAATAAGTCGTTTGTTGAGAAATTGTAAGACCATCTAAGAAGATTAGAATATCAAACATCACACTGACATTGTTATAAAACGCATGCTTAAACTTTCGTGAAAACATTAACTGAAAAGCATATATGCAGGACTTTTCCACGATTGATTTGAAGATTCCGAGGAATGAAAAATTATCTGAATGTGAAATCAGAAAAATTATATTTTATAAGAATGTGGTCAAAACTTGAAATATAAATACAAGATAATTCACCAGCAGACCTATTAATTTGCAGGGTTTGTAGGGGGTACACAGACGACTTGAAATCAGTTACGAAAGTAGGGTCGCAAATGTCGTAGTTAGTATCTATGATACAAAGAAGAAGAGAGAAAAAGAGCTGAGACAGCAGCACAGTAATGGGACAGATAACATATTTTATTGAAATGTTGTACAACAATAGATGTTTGAAATTACGACCAGAAGTCGTCAGGACCAGCCTGACAAAAGCACTCCACAGAATTTCTTACGTTATGGAATATTCCTGGCATATCAAGTATCTACCAGGTAGCTATAGATATTGGATGAACAGCTGAAGGAACACGCGCCTCGTACACCAAACTCTTTATGCGACCCTAGAAGAAGTCCAGGTATGATAAGTCCGGTAATCTGGCAGACTAATGAACCGGGTCAACATGACCTATCCACCGCTGTCTAAAGATTACGTAGAGATGTTATTCGTTGACGTGAATTTCGTAATATGGAGGAGCCCTGTTATGCAGATACCATATGGAGCGGCGCAACGACGAAGGAACATGTACTGCGTCAAGAAGTTCGGACAGGATTTGTTGAAAAAAGATCAGATATGCCCTACTGTCCAAAGGATTGAGGTAGTTTTCAAGAATGCCAGTTGAAACATTGACCGTAAAACGCCTTTGAGCTACATGTGGTTGCGTGCGAAGATGGATCTCTTAAGGGGTATCCGACATCCCTAAAATCATATTTTTTTTTTAAAAAAATGGACACTTTTTTTATGATTTTATTTTATAGGCCATCCTATTAGCTTCATAAAAATACCAAGGTTTTTATTTTCTATTCACTAAAAGAAATACTACAGGTGTTTTACTAAAAGCAGATTCCATAACTTTACATAAGGTGTCAAACTTTAGAATGCGTTTTACTCGAAATGTGTTTTTTTCGAGAAACTCAAACGGGGATAGCGATTGCTCAAAAAATTTTTAAATTAATTTGCTGAAATTTTTTCTGTATGTTCTGTATAACAGTAGAAGTGTTTTAACCTTCAGATTTATCAATCACTTTTTTATTACAAAATTAACAGCTCTTTATGGCAATATAATCACTATTTTGTTAAACAATTTCATGTAGCAACTAGGATAAAGTGCTCTAGGTTTTGTAAAAATTAAAATATCTCTTATCCTGAAGATCACTTCAAAAAGGAATAGCAAAGTGATGCATCAAAATTGAGAATTTGTTCATTTACTATTTGTACAGAGCGGGCCCCGTTTATGTAATATTTTGTCAATTTTTACCCTTTTTTTAACTTTTTAGTAGTAATAATTTATTTTTCAATTCTTAATTTTAGTCTTTTTTTTCTTAAAATGTACCAAATGAATCTAAAAACCACAAAAAATCTCCATGTATCCATTATTTTAAAAAAAAGTTGTCGCAAGTAGTCGGATACTTTAAGCCCTCACATGGTTGCTATGCTAATTAATGTGCTGCTCCTCTGCTTCTTTGCCACGGGGCTTGCAACTACGGCATTTTGGACCCTGCATTACTTTGGGATTCCGAGTCGTCTGTGTACCCTTTACATATCCTGCAAGTTTGCGGGTCTGGTAGCGAATCATTCTGTGGATAGGTTAATGAAGTGTTATAAACTTCAATCAAAATTTCCATGATTAGAAAAGGAGAGTCAGCCAAAAAGGAAAAAAGAAACCGACCGGATTTTGACTAAATGGAACGAGATCGACAAATTTTTGGCTACCAACTAAAAAAGATCTTTTGATTAGTGAGATTTCAAAATGATTCAATGAAAAAACTTCACCTGTTAGATTTTGGAAAATTCTTAAATCAAATACTAACACAAAACTTATGAAAATGAGAGGATAACAGCAAATATCACCGAGAAAAAAGTTCGAAATAAGCTAAAAATGTTTTGCTATCTACGTCTATACAATAACCTCTTGAGTGTATGATTTAGAAGCCTTCACTCGTTTGCATTATTCTCTATTATTCAGTTTTCTTTCAAGATGAATGGTACTTTGTAACACATATATCATCTATTTTTTAAAAAATAAATAATGACAACATAATTAAAATCTAGCCTTTAAATATTGTGCTTAGTTATGTTCAAAATCTCCATTCATTTATTAATAAATAAAATATGAAGCTTGGATGAATATGTGGCTGCGGGATATTAGTAGTTATGGTAACGAGTTAGTGGTTGGTGTGTAATGAATTCGAGCCTTAGGACTAACGAAGAACCATCGTGTAGAGAAACTATTGTACGTTATTGTAGCTCAAAATCATCCTGTTGGAAAGGTGTGGTATATTAGAGAGAGGTGTGCCGCTTATGATATCGTCCTAGTTACTTGAATGTTTCCAAAAATTACAAGATCCGTCTCCAATATGCTCAAATAATATTCTTTTTCTCTTATCCTATATGTTTTGGTTTTTATTTATTACTATTTTCATCTTTATATTTTTTATTATGTAATGAGCTTAACTCATGTGACGTCATAGTCACATGATAATGATAACCACGTGATTCTTGCCAATCAATTCAAAAACTCATGCGACCGCATAGTCTTACAATAAAGGATATCTTCTGTTTTCAGTTAATATGTTCATGTGCTACATTGTTGCCAACTTTTGCTCTTTGAAGAAACTTTCTCTTTAAAAGAACATATGTATACAAAAAGATTTTTAGTTAAAAATATTTAATTTACCTAATATATTTTTAAGGTTATAAAATATCTTTTTGAAGAATTTTTTTTTCATAATATTTAAATATCTTTACCCAATAATGAAATTTGAAATTTTATCTAAGTTTTATTAATAGAACAACAAATACAATTAGTTTGATGTCTGTTTTGAATTCAATGGAGAACACTTGTTTGTTTTTATCATGTGACTGCCATGAATTAAGCCCATTATGTGCCTACATATTGTGAATTTACCTTTGTTTTGTATTATGTAAGTTTACTGTGTGTATTTTCTTAAAAAATGTAAACTAAAGTTTTGTTCAATAAAGGCGGCATGCGGGGTAGGTAATTTACCGGGGGACTGGCTTGTAACTCTAAGCTCTTTTCGTGTGAGCTCGGTTCCATTAGGGCAGTTTGCCAATAGCCCTCTTGTTGCTTAATGATGCGAAGTTAATAAACACTCACTCACTCACGCTTGACTGAATATACAAATTAGAATAATACCAGTAGTGTTTTTCATCCAAAGTGTCTTTAATAGAATTGTCATTTTATTAATAAAAATATATGCGGAATGTATTTTATTAAATTGAAAGCACTTTGACGAATTTTAACCCGTTAAGGGTCACGTATTTTTGAAGAAAACAGTCATAAAAGTGCCTATTTTTATTTATGAAAGAAAATTATATAAAACTAAATGTATGCTCAATATATGTATTTATTTTTAAATTTTGGGTAAATTTTTAGCTTGAAATACCAAAATTAATTTTTGTAAGAGAAGCCAACATTCAGGGGTATTATGACTAAATGTTTATTTTCCCGGCAAAAGAAAAGAAAAGAAAAAAAAAAAAAAAACATGTTTTTTAAGCACTGAAGGATAATTTTATAACACTTATGTACAATGTAAAAACACATTAGTAATTTTTCCTTGTGAGACAAACTTCAAAGCATGATATAAAAAAACCAACATCTCACGTAATAGTACTGATGCATCATTACTGCTCTCAGATTCACTAACCGAACTTTCAAAATAATCAGTTATTTTAGAATTACTCTCAAATCCATTTATAGTTAAAGTAGAATCCGATTTTCTTCCTGACTAATACCTTAATGAATACAATATTAAGAAATATATATTTTTATCACAGAATGCAACCCACTTGTATTCACGAAAAGCGGAACCAAATAACTGAGCTAAGGTTACAAAAACATATCGCTAATATAAATGTTTAATTGTGCTAACATCTAGTTTAAAATAAAATAACTATCTCTAAATTCGTTACTAATAATGTGGTACTGCCATCTGGTGAGATATAAACATGAATCTGGGCTTAAGAAATACATAATTTTAATCTTTTTAGCGCGTTATTTTGAACACTCCAGTTCCGAAATATCACGGGCACGAGAAATAGAGAGGGAAATTTCACCCCGTGATATTAATGGGAGCGAGAAGCAACGGGTTAATACTATTTATAAAAATATTGAAGAAAAAAACACTAACCTAAATACAAAGTATGATATGTTTACCAAACCAAAATCAAAATTTCTGTTATAATTAGACTTTGTCATTCGATGTCAAAAGCATAGCATCCTAAATTAACGTTAAAAGCCAAATAAAATCAAAAATATCAAGATAAATGTTAAAGAAAGAGAGTGAGAAAGAGGCTCCCTTCCTCTCTATGTAATTTATTTCATTCATAAAACAAATTATGCATGGAAATATTTGATCTCTTTCGTTTACTAAAGTGCTTCAAAATTTCCCTCACAATCTTTTTACATTTTTTATTTTGACGTGTCACCTGCAAAACCTAGCACGTTAAATATGTCGATGCTCAAACGACTTCCTATTGGTGTCGCTTGGAAGTTAAAAGAGATGGGTGCCGGATCAGGTGCCGTTCTCGTCACTTGATCATGCTTCAAAATTACGAGGTCCTTCGCCAAAAGCCTTCGAGTAGCCGGAAAGTGCGACGTTAATATTCACTCACTCATTCACTCTGCAAAATCTCGTAAGAATTTTGGATCTTTGACAGCTATTTCCCAATCCTTTTTTCAATTCCTACTATTAACTCACACTTTCTATATATTTGTTTATTTATTTATCATAGTGGAATTTTCAATCGTTAATAAAATATATTTTAAAGCGCTGAATTAAGCTGAAATTTTATATACATGATTATTTTGGATGACAACGCAATAATTTAATTATAATTAATAAAAATTAATTGATTAAGACTAATTATTTAAAGAATTACAAATACAGCCACATTGGTGACTTAGCGACCTTTTTGAAGAGTTGTGTCAAAACTTGAAAAGGTTTTTTTTCTCACGTTTTAAAGCATTCAGTTGAATTGAAATTTTATATAGAAGATTGTTTTGGATGACAATACGATACTTAAAGGATAATTAATAAAAATTAATTACCACTTAATGTTGTGATTCGGTCATATGCATATACATATTTATATTAATTGTAACTATTTAATAAAAAGTAACTTTCTTTGATCTAAGTAGGAATTGACTTTATTTTTTTTTATATTACTTGTTAAATATGATTTTTTTTTGTTACTAACGATGGCTTTAGCATGCTACCATACCAACCATATCACGCTATTTCATTGCATTATCAAAAATAAGCTGCAAATTATAAGGCTAATTAAATATTAAAAATCATTTTTTTTTTTTTTTGTCTTTTTAATGCTTCACAATTTACAAATATTAGCAAAACAAAATTATTATATACTATAATACAGAATATTTTTGAAATATTTGTTTATTACTCTTACACATTTAACTGACAGACTAGCTTTTCCGCTGAACTCTGGATTTTGTGAATAATTTCACAAAGACTATTTATATCTCGCTTTCATCCGGGTAATTTGATGATCGAGCTGAGCGACGAGATTTTAAGATGATTCTGCGTGCGTTTGACGTGCTTTATTTGTGACGTCATTCGTCGTGATTTCGTGACCTTTACATTAAAAACAGAAAAATAAAGGCAGTCATTACACGATGAATGATTCGTTGGAAATAAATAGCGAACTTTTGTAGTTTTGCTTTAGAAGAAATGCAGTATGATAAAAATTGATAATTTTATTAATAAATCTAATCCCTGTTAATATAATGAATACGAAGTGTAAAGTTCATTTATTTATTTTTTAATGTGAAAGTTATGTAATAGTTAATTAATTTTTACGATAAAATGTAATAACTAGACATTAAAATATTTCTTATGTATCTAAGTCTTTAGAAGGATTAATAATTAGAATTAGAGAAAATGACATTTAGATTTTCCGAATACCATTGAAGGCTTAAGACAACAAAAAAAAGAGATCACTAACTCACTTAATAGTCTCTCAGTATCTCCGGAAATGTAAGACATTTAGACTTCCGAATTTGCAGACATGTTTCTTTTGTTGAGTAGAGATTCGCGTAAAAGTGCTAGAGGGCGTTGTTTTTGAACTTTTGGACTTAGAAAGTTGATATTTGGCAATCATGTTTCTTTGGTTCAGGAGTGAACTTTAAAGGATGGTTTTGGGGAAAATCAATTCCCAGGAGAGGAGGGTTGGGAAATGATGGGGTAGTTATAGATTAAAAAAATCCTATTTTTTAAATATTAGACTAACAAACTCGAAATCTTACAATATCTTCTTTCTGTTGAAAAGAGATCCACTAAGAGAAGATTTTGAGAAAATCAACTTACAAGAAAGGATGCAGGGGTGTAATAGAGAAAAATTTGCATTCTGGAACTATTACTCCTACAAAATTGAAATTCCAGAAACATGCTTCTTTTCATCAGCAGAGAGATCCGTCAAAAAAAAAAAAAATTGGAAAAATTGTGACTCCCAAGTAATACATAAAAAAATATCCCATTTTGAACTACTAGAAATACAGTCTTGAAATTTGTCAATTGTATTAATTTCGTTGTGTAGAGATCCATTAAAAATGGGTTTTAAAGAAATCAATTCCGAAGAAAACGTTACGAGGGAGTAAGAAATAAATATTTTTCCATCTTCGAAATTCAAATTCTGTTTTTTTTTTAAAATTGAAAGGTGAAATGTGTAGGAATATTTTTCAATCCTTTAAAAGCTTTATTATAACACTTGTATAAAAATAAATTAGAAACCGTATATAGTCTCACAATATGATGAAAATTTAAGTGAAGCGGATGGGTATTGATCTTCAGATTTATCAAACACTGTTTTGTTTCAAAATTTACAGTCCTTTATGTGAATATAATCACTGCCTTTTTAAGCAATTTCATGTAATCACTAAGATAAAGTGTTCTAGGTTTTGTAAAAATTAAAATATCTTTTATCCTGAAGGTCATTTTAAACATGAATTATAAAGTAACACATCAAAATTGAAAAATTGAGAATTTTCTCATAAAGTTTTTGTAATTTTTTGTACATTTTCGCCGGATTTTAACCATTTTAATAAAAATAAATTTTTTTCTGTTTTCAATTTTATGATTTTTTCCTTAAAATATACTAAATATATCTAAAAAACCGGAAAAAAAATCCCCATATTTCCATTTTTTCAAAAAAAAAGTTTTTGCAAGTAGTTGGATACCTTAATACAAATAAGAATACTTCCCGAGCAAACATTTGTTTCAAAAAGTAAATTTCTTAGCACTGTACGTCTTACTCATACTGTTAACAAGATACAAAATACCTAAAAATAAAAATGTTTCCTTGTTTTGTGTTTTAGCGTGAGCATTATGGTGGAATGAAACTTTTTTTTTTTTTTTTAAGATTTTCGAAACCAAGGTTTGTGGAAGAATTTTTCTCTTTGATACAGACGAAAGGGGAAATATAATAATAATAAATTACGTTAAGTACTGATGCAAGGAGACGTAAGTTTAAATATTTGGGCTTTTTTTATGGAAAAAAGTCGAAGTCATTTTTGTTAAAGAAAAACACATTATTTTTATTTAGTACTTTTTAACGTTTATTTCATTGAGAGGCCCCCTACTAAATAGTTATAAAAAAAGTATAAAGCACATTTAACAGCTTTATTGGAATTAAATTTTTAAGAAAACCTAAATATCAGAATTGCAGTGGATAATAAAGTAAAAGACAGACAAAAAATCTCGATTCGGTCTAATCCGCCGGTGTAGGGAGAGAAATCTGGGATTATGAAAAACTGCAATGTCCATTGTTGTACTCACTACTCCTTTATCATTATTTATAGTTTTTGGTTATTTATATTTTAGAAAATTAATTTTACAATGAGTCTAAGCTTATCTAATTGCAATTAAGTCTTTCAATTATTTTTTTTTTCTAAAATTCAACCCCTATTGGCAATATTAAATTCTGAAAGTAATTTTTAATCATACTGCTCTTAATCTCCACATCAGGAATATGCAATCTTTTAGCTGTGGCGTGCCAAACCACTCAGCGGGCCGCACAGTAGAACATATTTCAAACAATTCAATGTAACAAAAATGCATGCAAAATTAGGGAGTTTAGGTCTATATAGATATTTATAGTTTTATTATAAGTCAATTTTGGATCATTTGAAGATATTTCTTAATATAAAAATTAACATCGCAAAATATAACTATTTATTTAACGAAAAAAAATTAAACCTTATGTATATTATGTATTTGTAAACATATTTATATATTAAAATAAGAAGTACAACATAAAATATAAGTATTTCTCTTCATTATAGGTAAATAAAGTGGTTAAAATGAGAAATGTATGCTAGCATCATTCTACTTTCATATAGCGAAATCAGGGGTATAATTTGTGACTTATAATTTGACACAATTCTCAGCATTCGGTTGTCAAACAATTTGTTTGAAGACTCGAAATGTTCTTCATACGAGGAAAGATTTTTACATAGATATGTAGAACGAAACCTAAAAGTCAATCAAGAAATCCTATATTCAATAATTCACAAAATAGCTGTAAATTTATCTTTAGAGTTATGTTTCAGTTTTTTTTCGTAATTCCGTAAATGTTCCTAATTCAGAAAATATTTGTCATATAATATCTATTATAAAATTATCTAGTTCCAACCACTCAACATCTGACGAATTTGTAGAGTAATGCAGAGGGCAACTGAGAATTGTACCGCGTGCTGCATGTGACTTGCGTGCCATTGGTTGCCAACCTCTGCTTCAAAACCATAGAGCAGTGATTCCCAAAGTGGTCTATATAGATCCCCAGGGGGTCTTTTACAACTTGCAAGGAGTCCACGCCAATGAAAAATAATTTAGGGGTCAATGGGGTATAAATGGGGGTCTATGATTGGATAGTGGCTCTCATTAAACCAGATTGTGACTTTAATTTTTTAAAAAATTTAACCTTGTGGAAATCAGATTTTACCAATTTAACTGATTTATATACTAAATTTAGTGAGGTTAATTTGTGGTTACTAGGTGACAGCATACATTTTACTAAGACAAGGACTATTTCAGCATTTCTTTCCAGAATTAAGCTAAAGAAATATAATATTGGACACCATGATTTTTTTCAATTTGTCACAGACAATCTGTCAGGACATTTTAACATATGTTCACCATTTAAATGCCCTTCACTCAGATTTTGAAACTATATTTGAGATTGCTTTTTTTATAGTAATACCCCAGTAGACAATGAATTCATATAGTCACAGTGAAGAAAAATATGTCATACTACAATAGGGTCTGATCAGAATATGCCATAACGAAGATCTTAAAATAAAATTTAGAAACAGATGTCAGCAGTTTCGGCTTTGAAAAGTTATTTACCTTTTATTTTTCAGAAATTATGGAATATCATGAAAAAGTTTTTAATTACTTTTTCTAGTGAGAGGGATTTTCAGTGAGTTTGCCAATCTCAAAAAAAGGGGGGAAAGAAAACTGGACACTTACTAACAAAGAAGATTTAGGGTTAGACCTTACTAGATGGATATTAAATGTTGAAAATTTGTTTCTGAATCACCAGATTCCTTCCTCTCCTTTGAAGCATTTGTTTGTTGCTTTTTATGTATTAATTTTAGTTCAGTTCATTAACATGTGCTTACTAAATTTTAAATGCTATACTTCATTACAGTTAGAAATTTAATTCTTTGAAAGTAAGTAGTAGTACCAGCTGTCAAAAGGACAATTGATAAATTTGCAAAAATTCAATATTAGGTAAGCAGGGGTCTACCCAAAACCAAAAACCAGGACAAGGGGTTTATGAGACAAAAAAGTTTGGGACCTTCTGCCATAGAGCATTTTTCTGCATCCATACGTTCAAGTTAATAATATTTCTTTTTTCCTCAAAAACCCGCGCTCCACTCTAATAATCATGTACATTAAAATAAAAATGTTATTTTAAAAACCCTTTTTAAAGTTTCTACGAATATAGCATCATAAAATGAACCAAAAGTAAAAACTAATAATCATCGCAAATGAGACTGAATCTTTAACAATATTTGCATTTAACAACTAATTAACTCTCACAGAACTACATTTATAAAACTTCATCGTTATTTTATTAAATAACCCCATTGAAGTTCTCCTTGAAGCTTAATATTGACTACCCCAAGAACTTGAAACAAATCACAAAATGACAACATGTAAAAATAAAATTCCCCTTTTGATGAAGAATCCTCAGACTCTCTTAGCTACGGAAGAAGACAAATAAAAATATATTCTATCACTTAAGCAGCTATTCGGCAAGTGCCTTATTGGCGACAGTCTTGGCTTAATTACTTTTTCTCTAAGGGCTCAGCTCTGTAATTATCACGAAACTTTATTTATTCTAAGGAAGGTTCGCGGTTACTTCTGCCGCCAATGTCGTTAGCCTACGTTGAGACTTGGTGGTCAGAGGAACTAAATTTTATTTATATTGGCGTTAATTTTGCAGAAGATGCATACTGAGAACAAAGATTTATTTTAATGTTGTCGAACTTGTGAACTATTCCGTAATATTTATTCGATTAATATAATTGTATCAGAATAATATTGGTTCACACATAAAATATATTAATATTATTTGCTTTAAAAATCGAATATGTTTTCAAATAAATAAAGTGTTGTGAAACATATAAAAGTGTTTTTTAGAATATCATTTAATTTACGTTTTAAATAATTTTTTTCAGTAAAGAGATTAAACATTAGAAACGTCTGGGATTTCGATTACTCTTAAAATGTTACCACAGTGTCATTTTGACACCGTGACGTATAATCTAAGTAATAATTTTTTTAACTAAATAATTGCAGTACTACTATTCAGTAGGATTTAGTTTTAAGACTTTTTAATATTATTTAATATAATTAACATGTTTTATAACCCTTTATATATATATATAAAAAACAACTGACGTTGACGTTATGTTTCGCGAATCTTGTTGAACCACTGCTTTTTCGCAAAACATTTCATGAACCAAATCTGCGAGGAACATTACTATTATGCAGTATCCATTCTGTGCCATCCCTAGCGATATATATATTAGGAGTAACTGGAATATAATAAATTATATTTGTTTTTCTTTAGATTCTTCTCAGTCATTTTCACTCACTCTTATGTCTTCATCGGAATCTAAATTAGAGCCGATTCTCTCTCTCGTTCTCAGAAATCTCTCGCAATAAATTAGCAATTTCATCAGGGCTTAGAATATAGGCCATCGTTTTAGGGTATCTGCTGTGCACAAGGTTCGAAAATCGAAGGATTTTTCTTTTTATGAGCAGATAGCCAAATGCTATGTAACGAAACACAATCTGACACAACAATTTTAGAAAAATAAGACTCGTTTCCCAATAACACAACCTTCAAGGTCAAATAAATGTGTGTTCTTAATAAATACTTTGGGAAGTTTGTTTTACTAACAGTAATGATGAACGACAGTTATTTATGATGATAAATTGTCTTGGTGTCGAAATGACACCAGTGGACGTTTTAGATATATTTAGTTTTGTAAAGTTTCTCCTAATTAACCAGAGCCACTAAATGTTTACTGGAAAACCGTGGAAAATAATTAAAAGTCACAAAACATTTTCAAATTCCCTGCAAAAAGGTGGAAAGGAGAACAAACTGAACAGGCTCCGGGGTCAAATTGACACTGATGGACGTTCTAGTGTTAATTAAAAAAATTCTTAAATATATATGTATGCATATAATCAGTAATAATAATAAAAATTACTGTATAGTTATAATTCAAAATATCAGAGCATAAATAAGTAGAAGTACAACTAGATTGTATAGGTAAGAAATAAGTAAATAAGGTAGTACAATAACCAATTTTTAGTCTTAAGAAATAAAAATGCAGGTTTAAAGAATGTTTTGAGGCCAGCCAACTTTTACCTTTAATTTGCCTATACTATTGGGCTATAATTTTAATAAAATCTCTAAAAGAAAATTAAATGGTAAATTATTACACCCATATAAACATAAATTTATCATTTAAGTTTTTCTCGAGGGATTTTATTTAATCTCTTGAGGAAATATTTATTTGATTTAATTATTCAATTCTCTAGAACAGTGCGTGATGGCTAATTTCTTATATCCCCTGCATATCCTTTTAACACAACTAAATGGCTGCAAAAATTGCCACATTCACTCTTTTCAAAATAAGATGATGCAACGTTGCATCATCCAATTATTCCGAGCAACACGATTTCATTAATAGACATCATATAATTGTTAAAGCTTCAGATTGAGAAAACGAAAAAAAGATGAGATCTCCTGAACGAAAATAGTACGCATCTGCCCCTTGTCTTGTGTTTGCGCATTTGTGCTACTTTCTATCGTTTTATGTGTTTTAATTAAGTAAGAAGCAAAGCTAAACTAAAATACCAAAATGTTTCCTCGCCCTTCCAATGAATGCAACAAGATAAAGAATATCCCAGTAAAATTTTGTGAAATTCTCCCACACACATACACATATAGCAAGATAGAAATATTTTAGATTATATATTAGGAAAATATTTCGTTGCGTTTAATTAAAACATAGATATAGAGTTTTTATACATGTACGGGAGACCGGGGAAAGGTAATGAATGTCTTAATTTTTCTGTTTTCCACTAGGTGGAAGGATCAACCGAACACTACTGGCTCTCCTATAGGCTGTTCGTTAAACAATAGTATAGAGAAGCTGAAATCGCCATTTTTGTGTTAGTTATGAAGCTTTGATTGTTTACCTCTGCCATGATATAACTTGTATACATGTGTAAATAAGCTCTGCTACAGATACAGGCAAGATATATAATTTCTGCTTAATATTTATGAGTAACTTAGTTTAAATGCTACCTTTTACCATGGATAAATGTAGGGATTGCAATATCGGACAAAAAGTTCAATACCGGGGGGGTATTAGGTATTTTTTAGATCTTATTACCGAAATACCGGTTTTAATGCCGGTAGTAGAGACTTCAGAAAAAGAAAGAAAACACAGGTGTTTCTTTGTTTTATTTGCCAGTTTTATTAGAGAGTGTAAATATCACAAAAAATAATTTGTAACTTATAAATTATTACAGTATATAAAGAATCACTAAAAAATAAAGGAACATCTTATTTATTTAAATCACAAAAAAGTGCAAATAGTGTAAAAGAATGTGAAATGTCAATTGCCATGTCATTAAACCTGGAACGTAATTTTCTGCAAAAATTACCAGCTGTCGAAAACGCTCTTTCGGCATTTAGGTTGCTGGTGATACTGTTAGCAATGCGCGATGTACTTCTTTCTCTCCGACATAATGCCTCAACAGCCAGTTTTATTGGAAGTAGAGAAGATACAGTTCTGGATATTAAGTTGAATTCACTATCGGAAAAAATAATTTGCAGGCTTAAGTTGATCATTGCTTTTTGGATTAGATTTTTTAGTTTCAAAAATCGTTCCAGTAAACTGTTCCCACGTGTTTTAGAATCTAATATTCACGTATATTCTGTTTTATTTTCAGTTAGTATATATTTTTGTAAAGGCATTTTTTGTAGGGGAACGTTTACATATCTTAACAATTTTTCGAACATTATTAATCATAGGAAGCAATTCTTGTTGAGTTAATATCTTGTCCTCATTAGCAGCACCTTTTTGAACAATTACATTGTCATTATCTTCATTGTTAGTATCACTCTCACTCTCTTCAAAGTCATAAATCCGAAGTTTCTATGTCCACAGTATTTGGATTCCTCTGTTCTTTATTTTTTTGGTATAATGGATCTATTACTCCTAATTGAATTCCATGAGCATAGCATAATTGCTGATTTGCACCAATCAACTTTCCAGCTTTTTCATAACTGTTGCTGCATCAATCGATATGGATGCAATATCTTCTTTCCAGGATAATCTATGTTTCTCTAATTTAGATTTAAGCACTTCCACACATTTTTCGGCTGCCATTCTTCCCGAGACATGTGTAAGTACTATATTCCAAAAATTTTTTTCTAAATGGTTATATATATTTAAATAGCGTCTAGTTCTTACAATCGTCCATTCATCAAATGTTAAAACTAAATTATTTACCTTTTACTTTTAAATGCAGTAGCTCGTTCTTACAAGAATTGCGAACATCATTACAGTAGCTTATAACAATTCTTCTTATAGTATTAATCGATGTTGGTAGATTTTTAAAACCTCTGACGGATAGTGATTTTTTTAATTCAGTAGAAGTGCCAAACACTCGAAATGGTAAAACCCATCTAATTCTATCATTTTACTTATAGTTTCATCCAAATTTTCTGTTTTTTCAAAATACCCTAAAATCCCTGACAGCTTAGGCTTAGAAAATGTGCTTAAATTTGTATCTTCGTCACAATTAGATTCTTTCCTCTTTAACAAATTTGTATCATGTTTCGTTTTTAAAGGTGTATGGAGTCCGCTTGTTCTCCCTACATTCACTTTAATAACTTGTGGACATTTTTTATACTGTGCTACTATATTCTTTTTATCATTGAAATAATGAAACCAAACCGAAGTATTATCAACTAATTTTTAATGTTTTTAAAAAGTTATTCTTATTAATTATTATGGGTTATTATTTATATGTAAGGAATCTGAAAAATATTTTGAGCCCTAAAGTATGATATGTAAATACAATATCTAACAAGCTCACTAATTTAGAAAAATATCGAATTATTACGCACTTTCTTCACAACTACAACCTTGTTTTCACATATACGAATATCAGACGGTGAATCCTGGCTGTGTGTGGTATCTCTCTGAGCTGTAATAGAATAGTTTCGGAAGATTCACATTTGGACATTTTGGAAGATTCACAAATTTTATCACTTCTCTTAATTGTACTCGATGCAACTTTATATTCACAGTCTAACTAATTTCGCCCGTTAGAAGGACATAAGAACAAAAACGTATACTATTTGACTATATTGGCAATCCCTGAATATAATGGAGACAATTTAAAAAATTTTCTCGTAAATGTCGAAAAAACGGTATTTAAACTTGTGAATACCGACATTAAAAAACTGTACAAATGGCTCAAAATACCGGTATTGCAATCCTTAGATAAATGTAAATTAGTTGACTTCCTTCATGGCAATAGAAACGAATATTTTTAAACAGGCAGTCCGGGCAAGATGACGAGCTCGTCGTCTTGACTCGTGTTTTCGAATTTATTAAACTAACAATATGTTGTCTATTCAATTAAATTCTGTAAGCGCTTGTTAGTCTGTGTGTTTGTCTGCGCGACCTTGCACTTCTATCTTCTCTGGGGTTAAGGGATGCATTTGATCGAGGAATGTGTTGTTTCAGAGGAGGAACCACAGTGGAAGACATTTTTACAATCCGATTATCCCTCTATCCCCCTAAAGAAAAACCCTATCAGGCTCAAAAAATGAAACACTTCAATATCTTCGATTATAACAGTGCGATTCTTTATGATCGTTACCTTTCGATTTGGTTCGCCAAGGCAACACTTTTCGAAATTGCTGGCTACACTTGCAATGATGGTGGTTTTTAAAATATAGAATGAGAGTGGTAATCCTCAGACCATGGTAGTGTGTAGAAAACCAACATATAAACCCTCCCGAAGAACCAGAACTTATAGCAAATGCTGATTTAGATGCATCGAAGAGGGTTTTTTTATTTCAAACTATTGCCAATGGCAACACAATATGAGAAAAAAAGAAAAAGCAAAAAAGTGAGCTCAAGCATTCTTACAAGCACACCCATCAAAGAAATGTTGGAACAAAAAGAAAAGCAGATGGAAGAACAGAAATCACTTTTAAAAAAACAGCAAAGGGAAGCTCGTGAAGCTAAAAACGGAGTAAAAAAAATTCAAACTAAGTTCCTGTAGGCCTAAGTCTATAGTCCAGGCCAAACAGTCCAGTTGCATCAACTTCAAAGGGTGGTGTTTTAAGATGCCCTGCTTGTGAAGAGAAATATTGTGACTCTCCAAAAGGAGAATGAATCAAGTGCTGTAAATGCCAAGAGTTGTGGCATGAGAAATGTTCCAATTATGAAAATGGCACTTTTATTTGTGACTAATGTTAGCTGCACAACTAAACACTTCAACATTACGTTACAATGTATTACGCTTAGTTTGATACATTGTAAGATGTAAGAACACAGTTATCATTTGTTAAACCATGTAACATATTCAAAAGATAGAATATGTTCAACCTTATTCAATGCTGTCATCTTGCCCGAAGGCCAAAGTCATCTAGTCCCAGTACTGGGGCAAGATGGCAATTTATTAAGGTTCTAAAAAAATAAAATTATCCTTTGTTTTTTTTTTATTTGAAAAACTTAAATCGTAATATATTTAATACTACAAAGGACTACTCTAACACTTCATGTAAAATTAGTTTTTTTGATATGCTTAAAAGTAAATTAATAAACAACAAAAATTCTTAACATAGTCATCTTGCTCCTGTCTCCCCTACTATTATTGACAAAATTTGATTGAAATAAAGTAAAATAACGATGATGGCACGTTAACAAGTACGGCATATTTTAAATTCTTCACCTCGTTACATTGAAGCTTTAATAATTATTTAAAACATCAATCCTCATTATTCGCTTAAAGATTTTTTAAGTGCAATGAAATTAGAATTTACAAATCGTGACCATAAAAAATACGAGGTTGGCAACTCAGGAGGTATTGGCGACACATTTTGTGATCTGTGTTCATGGTCAAGTAAGAAAGTCAGTGATAACTTAGAACACACTTCAAATAATTTGTTAGACAATAATATTTAACAATTATTAAAAAACTTATTAGCCAATAATATACATCAAAATATCACTTTTCTAAGCAAATATTCCACAAATACTGCATTTGTTGCAGCACTTACTCTTACTGCTATTTGCTCTGTAGGCAATTTCTTAAACATCTATTATTTGTTGATATAATTGCCTAGTATGCCATTTTGAAAAAGAAATAAGTTAGAGGAAATTGAGTATAGAAAATACGAATTAAAATAACCTTAACATTTTAAGAAACCTAAACGTGTTATAAAAAAAAAAAAAA
>BMAV01017408.1:0-24083 GCA_019973955.1 Trichonephila inaurata madagascariensis | reverse complement strand
TTGTTTCTTTTTTGAAATCTTTTTCAATCCCCCCACCGGTCTTTTTTCTTTAATTACAATTCTTTTTCTAGCTTAAAGATTCAAGACGTTTTTTTCGTGAATTAATGAGGGTATAGTGTAGGCTTTCCAAATATGACCCTTGTATCGGCAAAAAATTATCTAGCCGGATGATGGATAAATTATGGCATGGATGGATATTCAATCCGGCTCGTCTAAGTTATTAAATAAGATTAGAATATTTAAATTCCAGAGCGTTAAAAATTTAGTTAAAGAATTTTAGTTTTTGGTATTTTCCATAGAAGTTTTAAAACGTTGAGGACCATGATTACATCTCTCTCTCTCTCAAGCGTTTCTCTCTCCAGTGCTCAAGGTATCATATATACAATTGCGCTTTTCCTCCTTTGAGGCTCATAATCACACCAATGTGATCTGAGTTTGGAAAGTTTTTACATTAATTTTTGCAAGGCACTAGATTGCGGTTAAAATCCGTTTTTTTCGAATAATGTCTTACGAAACTTTGAGTGTCAATATGTGCTTTCGGCACATATCCGGGATAAAACAATCCGGGATATTTATGAATGTAAACAACTGCACATATTTAGGGTTTCTGATATATTGCGCTCTAGATTTCTGTCTATATTTTGAATAAGTTGAAACTTTTGAAAAAATATGGAATGTGTATTAGTTTATTGGGCATCAGACATTCATAATAATAGTTTCAGTATTTATTTTATTTGTGGTTTGTATTTATAACAATAATTTTAATACTCACAAGCATTTAAAAAGCAGATCTTTATATAACAAACGCGATGACTCTTTTTTAACGAAAAAGATTCTTTGTTCGTTTTTTACTGATTCATTTTCAATTCATTAAAAACAAACTATTATTTTCCATTGCTATAGCAACCATATTTGCCATAACCATAAGAACAGAAAACATAGTACTAATTTGATACTAATAGAGCTATAAGTAATAAAAGGATAATTAAAAATTATAAAAAAAAAACGATATATTAGCAGTTACTCAAAAGATTTATATCAGTTCAAGCTATAACAAATTTACATGAGAGTAAATTTAACGTTTGAGATTTTCAAGATAGTATGGTACTTTTTTTTATTGAAATGAAATTTTTTCTTTAAAATTCGCTTTTTTTACGTATAATGGAAATTTTTATGGATAGCAAAATGTAAATTTTAGCTTATTTGACTGCACTAAAGCCTAGTTTTATTTTTAAATTAAACTAGGCTTAGCGGGGAAATTCGTCCCGTCTCGTGCGTGCGTATACTTTTGAAACGTGCGGGCCTGGGGAAATGCTTCTTTCCCCTTTCGCTGGTCCTGAAAGGGTTAATATTTTACGAGTTTCCAGTTTGAATTAGTTAAGTTTTAGTTTTAGAATCAAGCAGTTGTTTCTACATGTCTAAAGATCTACAAGTCTTTTTTCACAAGTTAAGTTTCTAAAATCAATTATCTCACTCTAAGAGAGTTAGTGGTCGCTTCTAAATGCACATGAAAAAAAAAAGAAAAGGTTTTCTATAATTAAATTTTGAAAACCGCATTTAATTAGAAACATACTGTAACATCCCAGTTCAAGCTGCATAATAAGAAATATTTGAAAATCCAATTATAGCTTCTTCAAAAAATCAAATTTAAGGTATCCGACTACGTTTGGAACTGTGATTTTTCAAAAGCGTATAAATGGATAATATTTATGATATTTAGTGTCACTTAGATAAGAAAATGTATATAAAATTGTTTTAAGAATAGTATTACAATAAAAAATTATTTAAGAACAATATTTTGACAAAATAAGAACACTTTGAAAAAAGGTTATTCTAAATTAACTTTTTGCCGAAATATTGGATTTAAATAATTTTTTTTTTTGTCAAAATGTGTCCTTAAAATAATTTTATGCATGTATTCTAATCTAAGTGACACTAAATATCATGAAAATTATCCATTTATGCACTTATTTAAAATCACGGTTCCGAACGTAGTCGGATACCTTAAATATTCAAGATACACTGTTTTTGTTTCTTTATTTTGTTTTATAATGAGTTATTAAGTTGTTTTTAACTACTATAAAACTCATCTTTTTTTCTAGATAATTCCTGATAAAGATTTCCTTGAGGGTTTAACTTTTAGATCATAGATCAGCAACCTTTTAGCTGTGGCGGGTCAAAGCAACTACCTACATGATTCCGCGTGCCACACTGTACGACGTTTGAAATGGAATTCAATTCCCGTGATAATGTATTCAGAATCAGAGAATAGATTTCAAGAATTTAGATTTACTGTTTTATATAAATTAGTTTTGCATCATTTAAAGATAGTTCTTAACTTAAAAATGAACGGCATAAAATATCACTATTTATACAAGAAAAATTAAACAAAAAAAAAATTACATATATTACGTATTTTTAAGCAGATTTATAAAAGTAAGAAATAGGCAATGTAAAATATTAGCATTTCTCTTCATCAAAGTTAAAAAAAAAGATAGATAAAAATTTTTATGATAACCTAGTGCTTGCACCGCTCTACTTTTATATCTCAAATTCAGGGGGACAACGTTTGATTTTAAATTTAGCACGATTCAGTTGTTGAACAATTTCTATGCGGACTGGAAATATTTTTCATACGACGAAATATGTTTTACTTTGAGATCGAGGTCCACAAAAGTCATCAAAACAGAAATGAAGTGAAGTTAATAATTGTATAGTTCTAATGTAAATTCATGTACTACAATTAAAAATTTACGCAACTAAAAAATATCAAAGTCAGTATTTATTTTGATAAGGTGAAACTGAGCATTTACTATTTCAAAATTTTTATAAGGATAAGTAAAATGCTTTCCGCAAATGTTACTTTAGTTTTAAAAAATCAAAATATTTACATTTCAATTTTTTTTTTTTTATATTCCTAATTTGGTCTGAAATTAAAAGTAATTTAACTTAACTCAGTGGCGAAATAGCACATGAGAGCCATGGTCTACTGTGCTCATTTCAATTTTCGTGACACTGAGTGCTGAGGTGTATGAACAGATGCTCCTGTCAGGTGGTCAGTCTAACGCGAAACCTCCAGTGTTTGGTCCTCAAGCAAGCTCTGTACTAGTTTATCGACCCACTGAAGAGATGAAAGTTTGAGTTGACCTTGGCAAGCCCTGGAATTCATCCCCGGACCTGTGGCGTGGAAGCGCGATATACTACCACGGATTAAAAGGGTGTGTCATACCAGTTTCGGGAAAAATGAATACATATTTCCATATCACTTGATCACTAGGTCAGCATATTTTTTAAATTTAGAAAAATTGACTCAGTTTATCACATCGTTGGGTACAGGGTAATTTTCTGAATTTTACAGTGATTTTTCTTTAAGATGTTCTCACACGTCCAATTAATCACAGTCAGAAATCGAGGAAAGCACTTTTCTAGTTTGGTTAAAATAAACCAATATTGTTTGTTTGTTTTTAGTAATTCGTTAATGAATATTAAAAATTTATTAAAATAATTGTTATGGATAGAATAGTAGCATGTGTTGTACCATTTTGGGATCGTAACTAAATGGGTCATGTTTTGAAATAATTGTCTGAGGTAGAATGTTATTTATTTATTTATTTTTTTGAGAACCAACGTTATAGACGACTTCATTTTCTCAAACATTGATTTAAAAAGCTACATTGATTTTTACTAAATCAGAAAATATTTTCACTCAACTTGTAACTGTGATTAATAGCATGGTTATCTGATATCCCGTTAGTGAAACAATCACTGCAAAATTTTGAAATCTGTAGGCACAGTACCTAATGATGTAGAAGATTGTTTCAACAGAGGTTCACGATCTTTTGTAATTAAAAAAAAATATGTTAAGATTGTTACAGATAGAAAAAAGATCAAGTGTTGTACCATTTTAATATCTTAAATAAATTGGTCATCTTTTGAGTAACTTGCCTGGAGTTGATCGTAATATTTATTTATTTATTTTTTCGGTGATTGAAAGTTAGGTGATATCATTTTCTAAAACTCGACTAAAAAAACTGCGTTATTTTAGATAAAACTACAAAGTTCTTTTTTCAATTTGGGACTGGGATTAATAGTACAGCTATGTGAAAACACGTTGCTGAAAAACCCATGGCAAATTACTGAAATTCGGCGTCACAGTATCTAATGATAAGATAGAAGATGTCAAGTTTCCACTTTTTCAGAACCATTCTCCTAGTCATCACTTAACTAATGCAAAATTTTAAAATTATATTACCAGAGCTGGTATGACACACCTTTTACCCACGTGTCCGTTTCACGTTGAGTTTCGGCACACACTGCATAAATATACCACTTATGCATACATATAATGGAATAATTTGAATTGAATTTAAATGTTTATCATCCAGTCTAGTGTTTGTGCATCAAATTAAATATATTATATTTACTGTAAGACGTCAAAATGAGATTACTTAAGCATTTTGTATTTCATGCTTTATCCTCAAATGAAATAAAGGTTTAAAAATTATGAAACTAAATCCTCTTCCTGAATAGATACACTTTCCTTCAGATCCTCCTTGTTTGTACTTGGTAACATTATTCAAACGTTGCAAATAATTATAACATAATTCAAATAAAACTGAGTCTCAAGTATTTTCAACAGACACTTTAACATTATTTCACAATTTTAATAAAATTAAACTCACGCACGCGAAGGCGGTAACATAATATTTCATGTAAAGTTACATATTTACTCCACTTTAATTAAGAAAATTTTGACTTTTATTGGTGTGTTTGAAACACGCGAATCTAAGCAAATTTCTAACGGTGGAAAATGTCCTTCTATTTTAAGTACACAACCATAAATATTAAGACATGCAACATTTTAGTATAGGAATAAATACTCTCATTAATGCCCTCTGCATTAAAATGTTTGCACATCTTATAAATACGTACCTAATAGGATGAATATATTGTGGCAAATTATAAAACTAAATACACACACACAGTAGCATTAAGGCCAAATCTAATTTACCTCAAGCAGGAATAATATGTCGCAGCATTTTTCGTTCACATGGTATAGTTTCAAAGATAGATCACGCCAAAATTTCAAGTGTGTCAGAGTGATTATGTAAGATGTATGATTAATTTAACAGTGAGAAAATGCGATTAATTGTTCTTGTCTCCCCTCAAGATAGATGTCTGTAGTACCAAGAGTCAGCTTAATTTCGATTCTTCGGTTTTAAAGTAGTACTGTAAGGCAATGATGCACAGCCCCCGGCCTGTGGATCAAATGGTGCCGGACCACCTAAAGAACATTAAATTATTGCCATTTTATTTTAAAAGGTGCATTTCTCTTGGATTTGTGCATCTTTCCACGGAAATCCCTTTATATACCACGTTAAATCACTTTTATTCATTTTTGGTGTAACTATATTTTTTTCTGATGGCATATTTAAATGTAACTAAATTAAAATTGCTGAATCAAAACAATCTAAAATATAAGCAATCAACGTGCCCCACCCTCAGCGGGCCGCGGTAAAATTATCAAACGTTGACCGGTCCGCAGCAATAAAAAGGATGCGGAGCACTGCTGTAAGGTATTCGGGGTTGGCACACGTTATTTGCAAACTTAATTTCAGTACCCTGGCTATGTCACTTGGATGAGTTTTAACAAATTCCGGGTATAACTAATATGTGCTCATTTGTCTTTAATTTCATAAATCAATATATCTGCTTCATCTGATTTATTTGGTACAAATTAAGTTTTATATTTACGAATTGATTTGATTTTTTTTTCTTTTATTAACGGTTAATTTTGAAGCTTTCTGCTGTCTTCGTTTATTCTTAATATAGGGCTCGAATTTGGAATATTTTGTTCAGATATAAAAGTTCTCGAACATCAATATTATATTTCAGCTTTCCTGCCCAATAAAAAGCACCGTATTAAATTATATCACTCATTTTTTGTCTGATTTGATACATTTTTTCTGGTATAAAATGTTTCGCATTTTTCTCATATATTGCATTTATGAATGAGCTACTTCGCTAGAAAAATAAATATTATATATTTTGAAATATCATAAAATCTCTATATTTTAAACATAGATATGAATTGCAAAGTTGTGAATTTTCATGAAAATTAAGATATTTTTTTTTGTTTGAAAATGCCCTCTGTGTTTAGTTCAGACCCTCGTATATTTGGTACCGACAGCTTTAACGAAGGTTATTGTTGATGGACCTCTTAATTTTGATATTCAATAAAGTGATGCTTGAATTTGCCCAAGTGAGGATGAGACTTGAATTGGTATCACACTCTCTGAAATTCCACATAATGCCAACATGAGAGCTTTGACATTCGTTAACTTTGAGCTTTCAAAAGCATGATGCAGTGCTTTTCAAACTTTCACTATTTGTGGCCCAATATTCAATCACCATTTTCATCGCTCCCCAATTCCATACAATAACACTATACTTTGACTCCAAAGCTAAAACACGAATTCAACCTCTTAAGTGCCACCGACGTATATAAACGTCTCGCTCATCCAAATCGATAATTGCCCCGGACGTGTATATACGTCTTTTCGATGTATGATCTTTTATGTGCACTGCTATATATAGAATTATTCCGAAGGCTTTGGAATGCAATAAATGGACTTTGATGGTGTTTGCACAGGATTTGCTTGTTTCATAAGATTTGCTTATTTATTCTTTTCCTTCTCTCCCCCTCCCCAATATATTACATACGCGAGCCTTCGTGAAAAGCGGTGGCAATGGGGAAGGAATTGTGTAACTTTTAATTGGCTGTTAAGAAATTAATTATAAACCGTACAAATTATCAAAAATATTAATTTTTTGTATGACAAGCTCATGGGACCACTAGTAATTTTTAATCTTGTTCTCAACTTAGCATTGTTAAATTAATTATAAAACACTGGTGCCGTACTGATACACTTATAGTGTATTATATCAAAGTAAATGTGTATTTTACTTTTTATTATGTCAGAATGTATTTTGTTGGTTTACTTTCCATAAACTAATAATTTTCTAAATAATCTTTTGTTTTCGACTTTTCATCATGCTCGCCCCCCCTCGTAGAGTTATCACGCCCCCTAGGGGGCGCACACCACAGTTTGAGAAATACTGGCATGATGACTAAAAACGTGAGTTGGGGATCTTTATTACTCCTTTACTGAACTGAATTGAATTCCTTGGCGCAACAGCCAATGAGGGCCAAGTGTGACTATTTCAGTTTACATGCCCTTAGGTACTGGGCTAAATGTACAGATGTTTCGGTCAAGTGATCAGTCTGATGCAAAATCTCCAGGGTTCATTTTATAAGAAACTTGGTACTCATTTATCGACCCACTGAAGGGATGAAAGGATAAGTTGACCTTGCCCAGCCTGGGCTTTGAACCCAGGACCTGTGGCGTGAAAGCGGGCTACACTATCACTCAGCCACTGGGCTTCTACTTTCTTACTAAGGCTACATATTTTTACAAATATTTTTAGAAATAGTAAGTTGCTCCAGATAAAGTTTTGTTTGGTTTCAAAAGGAGAATGAGAACCATTAATTTAATTATTATGGTTGTGATACCCCTACCTGGGGGTACCATCTCTTCATCTACGAGACCTAGATTTGTGGGATGTAATGATTGATGACCCAAGCTAGCCATAATAAAACCAACTTATCATCAATTCAAATATTCAAGTCAGTTTTACGTTAGGAAGGAAATCAGGAGTGATATAATGCAACCCTAAATTCTATGCAAATAAGCACCTGGAATTCTAACGGCTTAACTTTCAGTAACGTTATCCTATGAATCTCAATCTTCCTTAATTTCTTTGACTCGCTAAAGCACGTTCTGTAATAAAGCTTCTAAGTTTAAATCCTTACTATCAGCTCAAGGCATTCAGCATCTCAGCTTCCTTTCTCCTTCCTTCTCGCGACTACAAAACCTCCACTATATATCTACTAACTAATCTGAATATCTCGGTTTCTTCTTGAGAGGATTGGCTGTGAAATAACTCAATGCTGGCCCGAAGGATTCCCCAAGAGGTTTAGTAGGAAAAACACGGTAAAGACCCGTCACATGGTTTTTGCTATATTTGCTAATAGTTGTTTATATTTATTTATTTACTGCTATAGCAGACACTTTTAAGAGTACGTTTGAGACAAACCTTTTATATTGGACAAAAAGTTATGTAAAACTACAGAATCATTCGGGCTACAAATAAATTAAAAGTTTTCCACAACAGATGAAGCCCTTGGTCTCTACAGAAGTGCAAATCACTTCGGCTGATTTCTAGTGGGTAATAAAACTTTTAATTATTCGATAACTTTAAGCATGTACGATGCGCATTGCAGGACTTAATTGTTGAAGGTCATACATTTTTTAATACTATTATTTATTAAATTATGTTCATGTGCAAAATGTTACAATAATAATACAATATTTCAAAAAGTTCTGCAGAGCTTGCTTTTTTTGGAAAGTAATGTGTTTAGCACTGCTAGTCTGATTCTTTCTGTTACTCTATTTTTTTAAAATGACAATTAATACACGTATTAAGTTAACTTAAAAGTATTACTTACTAGCTGTTATACCCGTTCTTTGCACGGGTGAATTGAAACAATAGAAATTGAAGTAAAAATAAGTTTTTAATGAGTTAATTTCAAATTAAACAAAAAAAAGCTTTTTGCATATCTCGGCTGAATAAAAAAAACCCTGTTTGTTAAATTTTAAATCTGTAGATCTAATAGGTGATAAAAAGGATTTTTTTATCTATAACTCCCTGTAACTCTCTTGTGGGTCGATTATTCAAAGCCCCTTCTTAAACTGATCTCTGCTCAGCAAAAGTAGCGCATTGTTACAAATTTTGTGTAATGAATGCTTAAAATGTTATAAATAATTTATATCTGAAAGTGTAATACATTAATATTACTTTTTGTTGTATTTATTTTATGTTAAAATTGTAATCAGCCTCACACTCAACCTGTTCAAGCTTTAGCAGTCCCTGGCGCCTGGTGTAGACAAAACAAAATGCTAAGTTTTGCTTCACACATAAAACATAGATATATGCTGTCGTGGGCTTTTTTGCCGATGGCCGAATTTTTTCCTACTTTCTTGACAATTATCGTTATATTTTGGACAACTCACACAATATCTTTATAAATTATAGCCAATGTGTTATTCTGATATATAAGCTATATTATTGTACAGTTTCATAAAAATCCATTCAGTTGTTTTTGTGTGAAATAGTACGAAACATTCACACAAATTTTCAAGTTTATAATGTTAGTAAGGATTGAATATATAGTTTGTCGAAAACGAAAAGTTGCAGCCATACTCAAGCACTTAGAAGTATACTTTAATTCGATCATAAGTTCTTTTTCATAGTGAAACATGCCACGAATGTTATTTTCCTTTTAGCAAAACTTATCTTGTAGAAAAGTTGAATTTTACAAAGTTCACTTCCCAACATTAATTTAGAAACTGAGATCAGGACAACCATAGATCATGCGACGAGAGTTAGCAGATTGGTGACAAATTTCGTGAAAAAAATGATATCACCTAGAAATCACTTCCATGAGGCTGCATATAGGTCTTTTGAAACAAAGGTCAGTTGAGTTCAGAAGAGAAGTAATGTTGGAATCAGAATCTGTGCGTTAACTGCTAAAAGAGAAAAAGAGAGTGTTTGTGTGAGCAAACACAAACACTAATTCCTGCTTGTGCAACTGTTGTAAAAAGCCGTTTCTGGAACGTTGAAATGTTTGTTTATATCAAGGGCATTTTGGGTAGTTAAAATACTCAAACTTTTGATTGCATAAAACTCTGTCAATAACATATAATTAGAAATAGGCTTAATTAGCCGTGTAATGTTTGATTTTAAGCGATTATATGCGTTACGCATTTCTCTTAAGAAAATATCTCGCTGTCTCCCAAGTAAATAAATACCATGCCTCGATAATTTTCAATCGCAGATTTTATCTTAAACAAACATTTATCAATATTAACATACAATCATATACACGAAAATTGAAATTTCATCAGAGTAATCTCCAAAATCTTACACATCTTTGAAAACAATGTGTTGTTTTTTAAACTTACCCATCGTCTCGATACATAAATTCCAACACAAACAGATATTTTGCAGATACGACACTAATAATACAATGCCAAACTCCAGACTATTTATTCAGCATTTGTAAGGAGATTCCGCTTGAATCCAGCCCTCGATTGTGATGCAGCGATTAACTCCGTGGCGAGAAAATGAAATTAATTAATTAAGCGTACCTTAGCACAATGATAGCTGTTCCTGGGCACGACAGTGAGGTTGATTTTGATCCCCTTGTTCTGAAGTGTTATGGTAAGGCATTTGAACTTAATAAATGTTATTCATAAACATAGTTTTAGTTGTCTGGCAATGTCTTCTCACTTTACGTCATGTTCAGAGTATTAATGGTATGAGTACTTTTGGAATTAATTTAACATATTTAGATATTTCCTAAATGAGTTTTCGAAACGATGTCAGAGAAACGATTAAGGAGTGTTGATTGAAATAACAGGCTTAAACAAAATACAAACAGATCTAAGGTTATCTCTAGTATTTTGTTCAATAATGATATGTATTGCATGATTAGTGTTTTGCAGATTTAAGTGTTGTCTCTGCCATTGCACTTCATTTCCAGAATACTAAATGTTTTGCGATTCGATGAAACTATGTTTTTCAATTCTGCTTAAGGTATCCAAGTGGGTTTGGCACTGAAATTTTGAAAACAAGAGAGTACAAATAAACATTTTTTTTCTGATATTTTCTATCACTTGAATTAGAATATACATATAAAATTGTTTTAAGTATAGCATTACAATAAGAAATTATTTAAATGTAAGTTTTTTGGAAAAAAGTGAAGATGGAATTACATATTTTCAAAACATTATCTTTTTTCGAAAAATATTTCTATATTAGTATGTTATCTATATATAAGACTTCTGTCAGAGCCTGAACAAGGATTTTTTAAAAAAAATCCCATTTCTTTCACTGTGAGAGAGAGAAATTGAAAGTTATATTAACGTCACACTACAAAACGAAGCATAATGAAGACTATAGCATTATTGAGATAATATCAATTGAAATAGTAATCCGATGAGTTTTATTAATATTTTTATTCTGTGATTTTGATTCTGTGTGTTACGAAAGTAAATTCACTTCTAAATTACATATTTCAAAAAAGCTAGTCCATGCTCTGTACAGAAATCTCAGCTAAACACATAAAGAAATATTATTAAAGAACTATTTTTCATAAAAGTAAAATATTTTAAAAATATGTAATTCTATCATCATTTTCTACCTAAGATTGCTTTTAAATAATTTTTTATTATAATACTAATTTTAAAACCATTTTATATGTATATTCTAAAGGTGAGAGTAAATATTTAAAAAAAACTCTATTCATATTTACGCTCGTTCAAAGTCAAGGTTCAGAAAAAGTCGGATACATAAACAGAGAATTATACTCATCAATATACTCAACCAAAAGAATAGCAATTCGATGTTTCAGTTTTACATGAGTTCAAGGCTTATCTTCTTTGAAACTGCAATAATTAGGATGTTAATGTTAAATCCCGTTCTCGTTCGGTAACAGAAGAACAAATATATGACTACTTTCATCGATAAAAATTGTGTGGTTTCAGGATGGCTTTTATTCTAATAGAACCAAAGTCTCACAAAACAAGCAATTTTTTAAAATTTTTCTCACAAGTTTGAACGAAGTATTGTAAATGCAAACGATCATAATTCGGAATGCACTCGAGAAAACTTTTTTACTATTTAAAAAATTAAAATAATATTGTTTTAGTAATATATTTATAGAAAAATATTCCTTTTTTCTTAATTTTATGTATTCCAATAGATATTAAAATCCAATAACATGAAATAGAAGCTATATAATGCACTTTGAAGGCATTTAAGCCAGTGTTAGGCAATAGTTTTTGATGGAGGTCCACATTGAGGAAGCTGAGGATGCCAGAGGGCAACCCCTTTTCAAAATGGTTGCATTCATTAGTTAACTTTATATCTAAAAAAAGTGTAAAATATATCATAAGAATCAACTAATATGTTAAATAAAATAATAGTGACAGTTTTATTTAATTTATTTATTGTGCTAATTTCATATCATATATAACTGAAAGTAAATTTTATTTTGGAATCAGTTTAATCAGAAAAATATACCTTATCACACTTTTCTAATCTTTAAAAAAAAAATTTTGTTTTTTTGTTTTCCTTCATTTTTAGTTGTTATAAAATTTCTTTCACGAATGTGTTGACATGAACGTTCTGGTACAAAATTCGAAGTGTATCGCTTTGGGGGCGCTCCTGGGAAAGAAATGTAATAGTAATGAGGATTTTTTTTACTGTTTTTGTGCGCCTAAAAATACGCTTTGATGACCACTATTTTCCCACCCCTCACTTAAGATTCGTGATGTATGAAACTAAATCTAAGAATCCATTCCCGTCCTTATTTGGCATCGATATGTTGTACGGAATTACAATAGAAAATAAATAAATAATAATTTTAAAAAAAATTAAAGAAAGTGGTTTGCGTTATTTGTTTAAGGTATCCGACTACATTCGGAACCGTGATTTTGCATAAGCACATAAATGGATAACTTTCATAATATTTAGTATCACTTAGATAAGAATACATGTATAAAATTGTTTTAAGGACATTTTGAGAAAAAAAAATTATTTAAATACAATATTTTGGCAAAAAATTAACTTAGAATAATATTTTTTCCAAATACCCTCCTTTTGTGAAAAATGTTTCTATTATAATAATATTTTGCCTGTATATAGGTCAAACCTCTCTACAGAGGCTCACCTAGAATTTTTGAAATATATAACTTAGAAGTGGGTTTATCCATATTTTACGACAACAGAGGGGAGCAATTTTAAGAAAAAAACTCCAATAATTACTGCAAAGAACATTTTGAATAAAGATTATTCTATGTTAATTTTTTGCAAAAATATTGTATTTAAAAAATTTTTTTTTCTCAAAATGTCCTTAAAACAATTTTATGCATGTATTATAATCTGAGTGACACTAAATATCATGAAAATTATCCATTTATGCGCTTTTTTAAAATCACGGTTCCGAACGTAGTCGGATACCTTAAGGTATCCGACTACTTTCAGAATCGTGATTTTACAAAAGCGTATAAATGGATAATATTTATGATATTTAGAGACACTTATATTAGAAAATGTATATCAAATTGTTTTAAGAATATTATTACAATATGAAATTATTTAAGTACAATATTTGGACAAAATAGGAACGTAGAATGACTAATTTTCAAAATATTCTGTTTTTGTGAAAAATGCATCTATTATAACAATATTTTGGCTGTATATAGCACAGACTTCTCTACAGAAGCTCAACTAGAATTTTTGAAATATATAACTTAGAAGTGGGATTATCCATATTTTACGAAAACAGAGGGTGCAATTTTAAGGAAAAAACGCCAATAATTATATATATATATATTTCAATTGTTGGTAACTCTGAAAATAATGTGAATTTTTCAAAAATCCTAGTTCAGACTCTCTGGGGAAATCTTTACTATATATAAGCGAAATATTATTATTTTAGAAGAATTTTTTATAAAAGGAAAAAACATTTTGAAAAAGATAATTCTAAGTTAGTTTTTTGCCGATATATTGTACCTAAATAATTTTTTTTGTCAAAATATCATTAAAACAATTTTATATATGTATTCTAATCTAAGTGACACTAAATATCATGAAAATTATCCATTTATGCGCTTCTTTAAAATCACGGTTCCGAACGTAGTCGGATACCTTAAGATTAACTTTAGGACTCTGCATGGTTTTTCTTTTGCTTACAAGAAGATTTTCTGAAACAGTGAAATAGTTGTAACGCGAAAACATTGAAGAAGAAATATCGGTTAACACGAAATAGTACAACGGTCTGGACAAAGTAGTATGCATTTCCGTGCATTTTTCCTCTTAACACTGAACAAAAATCACTTAACACAAAAACAATTCCTTTCTGGCACTGAACGAAATAATGAAAACACCAGCCGGATTGAACTGGTCTACTGTATCATTGGAAAAATTCCTTGCAATAGATGATGAAAATGTCTGTGTAACCCACTGGCGTTGTTCGTCCTGAGAGAACCCTGTATAACAATTCTTTGGGAGCTCTTTATTAGGCTCCTTAACATTTTACGATTTTTTGTTTCTGCATTTTGGGGCCTCTGAAGCTTGGGGTTCCTGTATCATTGATAACGTGGTAACTACTCCTCTAGTACAGCCCCAATTATGGCAGAGGAAGAAATTTTTGAGTTTGTTCTTAGATCAAAAAATGTCATTAATACAAATGACGAAAATGAAAAAAAAAATGATGCAGTTCCTCTCATGGTAGAATACTTTTCATGGTGTTCCGAAAAAAGGAACATCACGGAAAATATAAGTTATTTAGACACACATTCCAATTGTGAAATGAATAAAAATAGATGAAATCAAAAAATTTGTTGAACAATTCGATTTTAAAAAAGAAAATGCATAGAAGAATATCAAAATATTTTCCAAAAACTCATTAAAAGTTTTTTTTTCAAAAGAATTTTGTATTAAATTTCATTAAGTTATTGTGAAAGTTTTTGTTTCATTGATTTTTGTTAAATACGTATATACATATCTATGTAAGTTAAATATACTCTAATAAACTGAATCGTGTTGAAATATGTTTTTTTTTTTGTAATATCCTTTAACGGGAAATTGTTTTAACACGAAAACATATTTCAGTCTACTCAGTTTCGTGTTAAATGATATCCACAGTATTATCATTCCTTCGATAGAAATTCATAAGTAGAAAGTCTAGGGTAAATACCACTAAAGTAATTTCTGGTTAATAAACATTCAATCAAACTTAGGCCTATTGTTGCAACTCATTTACTTCTGCAGTGATATTAATGCAAATCATGTCTGCAGCACAAAATAATATTTAATTTAAAAAGTCGTTAACATCTTATTTTCTATATTTAGACTTGTGGCTATTAAAGATGCAATTAAATCACAAAAATAATTTTAATAAAATCATAAAACATGCTTATGCGTAAAAATATTTATATTTCCATAAACTCCACAGTCCTGCTTTAATCGTTTTTAAAAATTAATTAGAATGTTTTATGAATAATTTAAAACCAAATTACATTCCTTTTGTATTATTTCCATTTCTAAAACCACCAATCCGCTCAAATAGAGGTATTTAATTATTTATCTTCTCCTAGAAAACCAAGAGACCGGCCTGGTTTTAATTGGTTTCCCAGATTACAAAATACGCTCTTTTGTAATTAATTTTTTTCAATACTTCTCTTCTCTTTATTAATTTTCGTCTTTGCGAAAACAGCGAAGTTATTTTTACATTTATCATTTCCAATTGTTAATCTAAAGTCATTGTTTACACAGTACTTTTACTAGACTTCGCTTTTGCGTTATTTTTATAAACTTTTTTTCCATAGATTCATTAATTTAGTATTTAATTCAAGATAGCGATAGCTACCCAAACAAAAGCCACCGCAATAATTAAATGAATAAGGCTCTGTACCTGGTCTCAATTAACTTTTACATTTAATTTCATTAGTCTGTTGAAAAATCCCAATCAGATTAATGATGATTCCCCGCAGAAAGGAAGAGGATTTGCAATGAACTATTTATACACACATTCGAGCGGCCTTCTGGTCTTTTGTTTCCAGAATTCCACAATGCTTTGTTTGATTAAACTAATGACATCAAATTGCACCGAAAACGAAATGGAAGTAGATAAATACAGAACTAAATTCAAGGTTTTAATTTAATTAATAAAGTTATTAGGAACTGGAAGAGAATTGTACGAGGGTTATTAGGAAAGTAAGTTTCCCTTATCGACTGTGGTCAGAGTTGTGTATGAAAGTCAAAACATAGAATGTGACATTAAAGATACGGTATAACTCTCTTTATTTTTCCACGTAAGTTTCAAGTACATTGGGGCATTTGTCATACCATTTGATAAGCTTTAAAAGGTCCTCCAGGAACAATTATGGGCTTTTCATCTGTTGAGTTCGCTTATGTCCGATTCCAAGTTCTTTCGCTACTGCATCGATGGTGATACGCCAGTCATCAACGACATTTTTATATACAGGAAAGTGTCAGCACGATAGGTGCCCTGACAACTAACCCCGACTCACATGGAGCAACGCATGACGGTCCGTCTGGAACATCTGGTGTGTTACCATGAGGATGGCAAGGATTTTCTGTTTCAAATTGTGACGAAGGTTGGATCGTGGTCCCACCATTTCACTCCCGAAGCGACGGTCACATCAATAGAGAAGAAAATTCCGTCATCAATATTCCGATACTCTTCCGTATGCAAAGCTCTGAATTTTCTTGGAGAGCATTTTTAAGCTTATCAAGAGGTATGACAAATGTTTCAATGTACTTGGAGCTTACGTGGAAAAATAAAGTTATGTCTTATCTTTAATGACTCATTCTATGTTTTGAATTTGATACACAATCCTGACCACTGTCGACAGGGGAAACTTACTTTCCGACTCATCCTCGTATGATAATTAAAATACATGTCTTTCACACACATGTGATATTATCATCCATGGCAGTTAACCCTAAATGCTAGAACTACTAAAATATCAATTCAATGCCAATTTATGAAACAGTCAAAGATGTCTCAAGGTATGATCCAACTTGGCCCGGGTCCTAGATCTCGGCCTCAATGGGAGCTTCGTCTCATTCTCAGCCTTAATAAGATCATAACTCAAAAAATTTGAATGGCCAAATGTTATTTACGGTTGTATTATCCGAAAAACTGTGAATTTCGAACGAAATGTCAACTGACTACATGTGAAGACCGTCGTTCATGTGTATTGTAACGATTATTATTATGACAACACATGATGTCTTAATCGGAGAGCGGATGGTGCACTGCCTGAGAATGTAGGGGAGAAGGGCTGCTCAAAATGCCTTTCCCCTAAGTTTCGAATAGACTCCTCTAGAGAAGAACCGGTTTTTTGAGCGTTGCCGGGCTGGAGGCAGAAGGTAAAAAGGTGGTCTGGATGTAAGATGGTTTTTTAGAGATGTGCTTGTAAATAAATTGTACATATTTATATATCTATCCTGACTGTGAGTTTTGTATCCAATACGCTACAGTACGTCTAGGCCTACCCTCAAACACCGTCATTGCTCATTCAGTCAAAAGGTGGCATCCTTCGAGCTGGTTTGTGCGATTGTAAGGCATGCACTTTTATGTGTTTTGGGTTATTGTTTGTAGGAGTATCAGACAATGTATGTCGTATGTTGTCTATATTTAAGGGTTATAGGTGAGTCTTACATTTGTGTAGGGGGCAGGGTCTACTTTTAAGTAGGGATCCAGGGCCTCAAGATGTCTAAAGACATCCCTGGGAAGAGTAAGTAAGAATTTATTAACCTTTCTTTGCATGATGATGGGAATTTCCCTCATGCCATTTAGAGAACAAATAGTTGTACTCAAAACGGATTTACTGTAACTTGTTTGCATCTGGCAACTTTATTGCTGTCAAAAAAATCATGTAGCTGGCTTGGACGTTTCCCTCCGCTAACTTTTGTGGTGGACAGAATCGCGCGATTTCTTGAAAATATTTTAAAACTAATCTAAGATTTTTTTTTGCTTTAAAAACGGTAAGAGCTGAAAATAGGTTAGTTTTTTGGGAGCTTCTGTTATTTTCTGTGTAATTTACATAGAATACTCCAAATAATGTTCCGAAAGTCATGAGGCAGAAGTTTACACAACTTCAAATATTTTTACTTCTTATGTATGGCGAAAAAGGTTTTTACTAAATGTTTATTTTATGTTATTTTTGTAGAGAAATTAAGGTGTGAAAGACACTTTGTAGATTACTTGGACCAGAGTTAGAAGTCGTTTGGCTATCAGAGAATTGTATTGAGGACGAAAATTCTGACGATAAATACCACGATGTAGATAAAATTAGAATAATAATAAAAATAGTAATTACTTTTTTAATTATCATTAAGAATAAAAATGATGCAAAGATATATTATTATTATTATTATTATTTTATTTTGTACTGAGCTTAACATGTAAATTTGCATGGTGATGGTTAGTTCCATCATACTATTTTTTATTTATTTTATGTTACATACTTGTATTAAGAGTTTTTTTTTTTTGAATATCTTTCCTTTAATCTAGAGCATAAATTATAACCCTGGCTTATTTTTGAAAATAAATAAATAAATAAAAAATCTTGCATAGACGGGTTAAGACTCCTTTAAACTTCTAAATATTTTTTGAGGATTTTGCTGACCGGTGTCATATTCAGATAGAAAAAAAAATCACTGCAACATTCAATCCCGATGAATTATTCTCATTTTACTAAAGGACACGTAATAAAAAGGGTAGATTAAAGAGATTCCGTTGGATTGAAAAGAATTATCCGTTCCTTCTTTTTCCTCAAACTTTCTTCGCCGATCACGTTTTTTGGCTTCCTTCCCCCCCCCTCCCCCATCTGGTTCAGGGTGCTCTCGCTCAGTCTCGTTCGGTCTGTGCGGTTGATGGAAGTTTATCTTTGTGTATCTAGACTGCAGAAGCAGTCCTCAATCCCATATCGGAACAGTCTTAGATGTTAAAGGCGTCGAAAGTTGTACAGTCTGCTGAGAGGTATGACGGCGATTGGTTGTTGCGAGGTGATCCGGGAGGCGTGTCTAATGTGGTTTCTTCTGGATAATATACCTTACTTGCTGCCAGATCCTCCCATATATACTTGACCCGTTGCCACATCTATCATATATGCTTGACCTGTTGCCAGGTGCTGGTGCTAGATCCTTACAACTAGGTTTAGAGACCAATTTTTCAAAAACTGATTTTCAGAATGTTATTGTTTTAAAAATCATAAATAGATTTAAAAAGTCATAATTATTAAATGAATAACATGTACCACCATTTAACTTCGAAAAAAGACAAATATATATATATTTTTTTAAATTTAGCAAAATTTTTAATATTAAGGTATCCGACTACGTTCGGAACCATGATTTTAAAAAAGCGTATAAATGGATATTTGTCATGTTATTTAGTATGTCTTAGATTAGAATACATGTATAAAATTGTTTTAAGGACATTTTAACAAAAAACATTTATTTAAATACAATATTTTGGCAAAAATTAACTTAGAATAATTTTTTTTCCAAATGTTCTCCTTTTGTGAAAAATGCTTCTATTATTATAATACTTTGCCTGTGTATAGCTTAGACCTCTCTACAGAGGCTCAACTAGAATTTTTGAAAAATTCACATTATTTTCAGAGTTACCACCAATTTTGAATAATTATTGGCGTTTTTTTCTTAAAATTGCTCCACTCTTTTGTCGTAAAATATGAATAAACCCACTTCTAAGTTATATATTTCAAAAATTCTAGTTGAGCCTCTGTACAGAGGTCTGAGCTATATACAGGCAAAATATTATTATAATAGACGCGTTTTTCACAAAAGGAGAACATTTGGAAAAAAAATATTCTAAGTTAATTTCTGACCAAAATATTGTATTTAAATAATTTTTTTTGTCATAATGTCCTTAAAACAATTTTATACATGTATTCTAATCTAAGTGACACTAAATATCATGAAAATTATCCATGTATGTGCTGTTTTAAAATCACGGTTCCGAACGTAGTCGGATACCTTAAGGAAGTATCATAAATTAAAATACATTGGTCGCACTGTAGTTTTAATTTCCTTGATATACATCTTGATCCATCTGAAGTGTCTAAAATCACAGGGTAAAATATACTTACACTTATTTTGGCACAGTTAATTTTTCTCCTCTGAATAAAAATACTCATATTTTTAAAGAATTTCTTAGAACTATAAAACGTTCAACTAAAACGTGTTTTCTTCATTACAAAAAAATATTGTAGCTTATGAATTATGAAGTTGTGCATAGAATGAAAAGAGAAAAAAGTGAATGTGTTGTTCTTTAGAACATTTTTCAGTTCGATATTTCTTGCTGGAGGCATCTTCAGTTTTTTTCAACGCAACCTATCGGAAAGAATGGCTTTGCTTTATTAAATATTCGCTTACCCTTGGAGCATTTGTTGGCTATTTTTTTTTTCTGTTTTAAGGATTTATGTTGCAGAAAAGAATATTAAAATTAGTTTTCTTTGACGTCCTTTCTTACCATGTTTGGAAAAGAAATAAGAAATATTCCAGTATTTTGAATTGTGTTTTGTGAAACATAGGTTTTAGGGAAAAAAATTTAATGTTATTGAATAACGTTAATGAAACATTTGGTTCCATATATAATAGGAAATCAATTACAGTTTAAAAGTGTTGGATGTAAGGGAAAGTTCTGCGCTTTTTTTCTGAAGGAAAAACATAATTTTTTTTTCATTTATTATTTAAAATTTACTAGGCTAAACAAGCACTTGTATTTTATTTTCCCACATAAAAATTTGGACTGATGTCTAATTGTGATAAAGAGTCAAGTCCTGTTAAGGACTCACAGGACCCTTAACAGCTATCCGTGCACTCAAAAATAACACCCTTTTTCAAAACATGTAACTTAACAAAAAAAAAAAACAATAATTTGACATTTTTACCACATGATAATCATATATATTTACAATATTTCTCAAATTTTCAGACAATTTGAGAAAAAAATTAAAAAAGTTATGAAGAAATAAAAATTGGACAATTTTTCAAAAATATGAAAATTTGTATTTTACCCCGCTCAGGAATCTGAAGTACAAATTGGATCAAAATTTACAAAATTAATTTTATACTTAGTATACATATATTCACTTTTGAAGTTATACATACTTATCAGAAATTTAGAGGAAAAAAATATTTTTTAATTACAATTATAACGAAAACTTTAAAAAAATAATTAAAATTCAAATAAAAAAATATATTAATGTATAAGTTATGAAGAGCCTTATTTTGAATACCTGTATTAAATTTGAAATTGATATCATAAATAGTTTCTGAGAAATCCTGTGCGGAAGCTAAAACTTTTTGTTTCGCGAAAAATGAAGTTAAAAATATGAAAGAGATAGGTTTTTTTCATTTAAATTTCACTACTTATTTCTCAATAACTTCGGAAGTTTTCACAGTATCAACACAATTTTGGTACCAAAATACTCTTAAATATTGAGGCTTCAACATATATTTTTTTTTCAAAAAAGTGAAAAATTTGGAATTTAAAAGTCGTGTGAGGCTTTAAAATGTTCCGTTAAATGTTATAATGGATTGAACTATCCTACTATATAATATTCCTATGTATTTCACAGAATTCATCTTGCGTTTAAGAGAAACTAAATTTCCAGTTCCATTTGTGAAAAAACCACAAACATCACTTCAGAAGTGTGTTTTACAGTCTGTTGGATAGAATCTGGTAACAGAGTTTCATCTTCAATTTATTTGCTGCACTTGATTTGTATACCTGCACAAAAATAAATGTTTCGTCACTGAAAATTACATTCTCCCAGTCCTTAACAGTCCAAGATTGGTATTTTACCCACGATAAACGTATTTTCCCATTATTTTCTACGTTAGAAATTGTTTTATCTTCGAGCTTGTTGCCTGATGGATCCTGACTTCTAAAGGATTTTGCATACAATTGAGGTATTCCCTTAAACACTATACTCTATAAATCCTTTCGAAGTCTTCCTTGGATTTATTTTGCAATTTCTTATTAGAATTTTGTCGGTTCTTTGAGTAGTTTTCCCCTTGCACTCACATTTTCATTTTCTTTGTAGAAAAGATGTTCCAGAACCTTGAAATGTTCTTAAAATTCAGTGAGTGGTAAAAATGTGTTCGTAAAGAGCGATTATTTTAGAACGCTTCCTCGGAGTAATATTCGTCTGAAAAAGCAAAAGTAATACGCGTGACACAAAACGCAAAATTATAACCACCAACTGCTCCACTGAATTGCCCACAGCTGAATTACCAATACTCTAAAACCAGTCAAACGAGTAAATTATAGTGAAAGTCGATTCGTCACACTACCTCTTGGCAGATATAACTGAAATGTGGCTGTCCAGGACATCACTGATAATCATATAGCAACTCAGACAAGAAAAATATGTCTGTCCCAATTAATTCGAACGGTATAGTACCGGAAATAATATTAGAAAGTCTTAAAACTAAACCCTACTGAACAGTAGTCCTAGAATTACTTCGCGATTATAATTATTTTATGTATTTTATATCGCAGTGTCGAAACGACACCGGTGGATGTTTAAGGATAATCGAAATCCCTAACGTTCTAGTGTTAAACCGTCACAAAGAGGGTAAATAAAAAAAGGGAGATGTAAGAGGAGTCATTCTTCCTTCTTCAATCCCAGGAAAGGTGATGAGTTAGAAAACGATTTTCCAGTTCAATGGATACTTCAATCGAAGGATTGAAGTGTGATCAACGGAAAAGGAAAGCCATAAAACTAGAACGGCTCCTTGTAAAAGAATTATTTCACAAGTGTTCGATGAACTAAAGAGCATGTACACAATGTGTGTGTTTGAAGAATTAATATATATTTTTTTATTATTTATATAACAGAAATATCTTAATTTATAAAACATACATAATTATGTAACTAAATTCGCAAAAAATAAATTTTTAAATGTAAAATAATGTTTTATCAAGGAATTTTCTGATTGAAACTGTCAGACCAAAGTTATCAAAAAAACTATTAGCCTACAGCAGTGATTCTAAAACTGTGGGCCCCTCTTTTAGGGGGGCATGACAAACCTACTTGAGGGGCGCGAACATATCGAAAAAAAAAAGATTTTTTTAAAAACATTATCATTTAAATATATTTTACTTAGAACATCTATTACTTAAAGGTAACATATCCATAATTTAATACTTATCTTGATAATTTGAACAGCTTATATTATTAAGGTCATATTGTAGCTTTAGTGTCAAATTGTATTATTATTTCATTCAATGCATTGTTATATTAGAGAGGGAGGGGGGAGAAGTTCTTAAAATTATTTTTCAATCTGTAAAGTTAAAAATAGCGATATTTTTTTTAAAAAAATGATTCATTTCGAATTTTAAGTCATTATAGAGTCAGTAATCAAGATTGAAACACATTTCGGTGATCTTTGGATTTTTTCGAACTCAAATACAGTATCCATTCCTTTTTAAATATTTACAAAGATCTTTTAATATTTCTTGATATAAATATTATTTGAACGTTATTTTATTAATATTCCTTTCAGATTAGAATATTTCATTAGGTTAAAATACAGTATGCGACTTTTCTTAAAGAGTATTGTACAATAAATCTTTGTTGTAGGTTTTATTTATCATTTTTTTTATAAAAAGCACTTTATTCAAGAAAGAAAGTAAATGTAAAATTGGATTCTATTACTAAGTGATGGCCAGTATTATTTTTCTCTCTCATTTTTAAAAGTTAAATTCTTATCCATTAGTCAACTAACTACTCTTACTTTTTGTAAAGTAATTACTTTAATATCACTGAATATTTTCCCCTTTGTAGATAGTTTCATACTGCAAGAATCTTTATCATGCAATATATGTTACAAATCAATACAGTTATAAGGGGTTAAGGTTTACGGGGAGGGTGCGTTATATATTCCCAATTTTGCACTGCTAGACCTACTGTTATGTTTAAACTTTCGTAAACATATTTCTTATTTTACACAAGAATAAATCCGGAAAGGCATATGCATCTCTCAATTCTATTGAATTAATGAAAAATATTACCGCGGAAATAAAGCTTTTGTATATTCTGAATTTTCCTTACCTATAATTATAACTGAAAAAATAAACTTTAACCTAAAACTTTTCAAACACCGAAAACAATAGGAACTAATTCCAGACGCATTTTTGCCAGAAGATCCTTTCGGAAATCCTGTCTTCTACAGTCATGGTAACATTTGTTCGCCTAAAGACCTCTTTTGTTAATATGAAAGGGGGGAAAAAAAGGAAAAAAAAAACATGCTCCCTAATCAAATAAGTGTTTCTTCGGCGTTTCTGTGCCAGGATACGGAAATGAATTAGCAAACAGGCTGTGCGC
>BMAV01017407.1:172074-201960 GCA_019973955.1 Trichonephila inaurata madagascariensis | reverse complement strand
GAGTATCGTTATTTTGGTGTTAAAATACACTGCTGTAAACTGTCGCGAATTGTTAATAAAGTTCATGGATATAAAATCGACTTTCTCTGAGTAGATAGGTAACTTATCGGAAAAAATGAAAGAACTCTGCATATTTCCCCATAAAATACATTGCAATATTTACATATTATTTTTTATTACAAAAATAAATTTTATATATTTATAAAAACATTTCGTTTTTATTACAAAAAAAAAATTTGAATTAGTGTACAGTGAAAATCCAGTCTTTTTTTGTACGTACAACATATAAAAATTCAAACTGAAATTAGGAATTAAACTACTGACTCACAATTACTTATCGCTGCTTGTAAACAAGCGAGCACGTTTATTATGAACTGGATCAACAATGCTATTATCAGTAGATGTATCAGATATGTCTATCACAACTGTCGATTTTGATAGAAATGGAGAATTTCGTTCGTCATTAACGTCCTCTGATAGTTTATTCGTTGTTACAAATCTGTTTTTAGCTCCTGTTTTTTTTTTTTTTTTTTTTTGGTTTCTAGAGTTGCTGATATAGTTCTAGATATCCTGCTGCACAAAATTTATGATTACGTTGAAATTCTAATGCACGCTCTACATCAGGATCATGAGTAAGAATATGTCCCATCCAGGGACGTCTTAAGACTTCTTGAGGCCCTTGGCCCCTACGCAAAAGTAGGCCTTGGGCCCTTATACAAATGTAGGCCCCACTTATGACCTTTAAGTGTAGACAGTACAAAGCATGCGTTGTCAAAAACTCGTATAAAAAATAACCCGAAACAAATAAATGTGCATGACTTACAATTGCACAAACCGTCTCGACCGTCTGCTGCCTTTTGATTGAATGAGTCATGATGGTGTATGGTGGTAGGTCTAGGCCTATACAGGGACAACGGTCATCACATGTAGCCATTTGATAGATCATTCCAAATTCCTATTTTTTCGGAGAATACAAGCGGAAACAGCATTTGATCGTTGAAAATATTCGAATCATGATCTTATTAAGGCTGACTCGAGAACGAGACGAGGCCTTCATTGTGGCCGAGGCCCTGGGCCCGGGCCCCTACCTTAAGACGTCTCTGGTTCCAAACTTGAAGCAAATTTCAAGCCCTCACTAATTAAATCAGTTGTTATTAGTGAACTTAACCTTCCATGTTATTGATTTCTTTATCATAAACTGTTATACATTGGATCAAATCGTCCTCATTCAAACAGTTTTTTTTTTTTTTTTGAGATTCGTGCTAAAATAAAAAATTCATGGTTAAAAAAAATGGTTAAATTCGTGTACCGTATTATTTCAAAACCGTGTAAAAGAAGAGTTGGATGCATACGTATTACGTCTCAAATATGTAAAGAAAAAACGAAAGAATAAAGATTTTGTTAGGCTTAGATTGTTAGTAAGTTTTCTTTCCGCGCGCGATGTTCTCTATGAAATACAATTTGCTGAAACTTTTACACCAAGGGTTCTCTCCCACGCCAAAAAAAAAAGGCCATTTTGGAATTTTCTTGGTTGGTTTTCTCTCACCAAGGATTTGTAGCTAGTTGAAAAGTTTGTATTTATAGATTAAAATTTTAAAAAAAATTTAAATGACTGAGAAATTTTATTTTGACTCCCCTTTAGATAAAACCCAAAAATGATACAGGATAAATTGTAAGAAATGAACATTTAATGCTGTAATTCAGGGGTGTCAAACTCACAGCCCACAATGAGCATTTTTGCAGCCCACCCAATATATCGGAACACAATAAGATAGACCGTAAAATCGGCGTATAACGTGCACTTTTAACAGATAAAATAAGATTGAAATCTAGGGGTGTGCGTTATACGCCGGGTATAAAAATGAGAGCTTTGAAAATAAAAAAAATGAGCATAGAAAAAAATTAGACTTCTATATACGTATATCGAAATATTGTTTATTTAAAAGAAATGACATTCCATATGAACGAAAGGTTGTAGTTCTAGAAGTATACTACTTTTTTTTCCTAAAGTTTGGGATATAAATGACCTGAAATAAAGGACTTCAAAACATAAGAACATTGTATACGGGAATTTCAAAAATTTTCGTAAAAAAGGGGTGCGCGTTATACGGCGAATATACCTAAAAATTAAAAATTGCGGTTTGAAAGTATAGGTGCGCGTTATACGCCGGATTTTACGGCAATAAAATAAAAAGAATTTCTTCCGAAAAAAGGAAAGATAAAGCAGAGAGGAGATGTCAAGTGTCAGGATGTAAACATTAAATTTTTCTTGTTCTTTTAATTATGTTTATTATATATAATGTATTATTCGAAATAAATTGAAGTTTCTACGAATATTGATTTTTTTGCGGCCCACCTCAAATTAAACCTTGTATGTTTGCCCCAAGTTAACCATTGAGTCTGACACCCTTGCTCTAATTGATCGGAATAATCGGTACTTTTTTTTTCTCAAATTTCTTAATTTGTTTTATTCCAAAATCTATATTAGGAGATCTGTGAAACAATAATTAAGTCAATACTATTAAACATATTTAATTTTTTATACAACTGTATTATAATAAATTATTCAGTTTACAAAAAAAAATTTTTTTTCTCCGTGGCATTTAATTATTAACACAGATCTGAAACGTAAAAATAACAAAATACTTTAAATTTTCAAATAAATTGTAATAAATAAATAAATAATAATTTTCCTGGATACATCGTGAATGTATTATAAAGTTTCCGGGTAGTAGAGTATGAGCAAATTACATTTTGATAAATTACATATACAAATTTTAAGACATCGTGTCCTTTTTTCTTTTTTTTCCTATTAAAAATACTGAAGGGGTTCTTTCTCTTTTTGCTCAAATATATCAAAATAGTTAAAAAAATAAAGGTTAAAAATATTAATATTGGTGAACGAGGGAAATATACATTTGATAACAATAATCACACATACATGAATTTAAAATAATTCTTTATTTTTGTAATTGCTTCACAGAAACGTAAGACTTTTGGGAGACTCATGTTCAAAATTAAAAGATAATATTAAACAAATTTTTTATTTCGTGCAATTTTTTTTTTTTATTTCTGTTCCAATTAAAAATTTTCTTTTTTTATACATTTTTGTGAAAAAAAATTACTTATAGAATATTAATCCATCGAATGTTTATTTAAAAATAACACCCACAATTTTTAGTGAGATTTAATGCTCCTTCCTTTATATAAGTTTCTCAAAATGATTTTAGTTTATTAATTTTTAAAGCGACTTTTTATTCTGTGTAGTAAGTTAAAGGATTTTTTTTTCACAATTTAACCGCATAAAAGTTATTTTAAAATGTAATTCAATAATTTGTGCTTGATTATTAAAACTTATTTTTAATGCTCATCGTCGTACATGAATAATATAAATGCTTTTTTATTTTAATATCTTTTCCCTTTCTTTAAGCAAAATATTTAGAGTTTAAGATATTAAAACAAAAAAAGGATAATTTATCTAAGTTAAAGAATTTTTTTTTGAAAATCACCCCGAACAGTTAATTACAGAAAGAAAAAAAATTAAAATTCATCCTTGGACATTTTTATCGATATTTCCATTTTTCTATGTATTTGAGAACAATTTTAATTAAAAGCACACGAGATAGGCAGTACTTAATATCCTTTGAAAAATAAAATTTAAAAAAAACTTGTACGTCGTACACAACTGTCACGAAATAATTTATAAAAAAAAATTCCGACCGTTAAACCGAGAAATAATCCTCCCAAATTGCATACTATTAATAAATCAATTCACCTCCTTTAGCAGCAACAAACGGATATCTCAACTCGACGATATTCATCAATTGGCGACCAATTTGGCAATGTTTGTGTCTTTTCTTATTGCAACCCCTTCAACCGAAGTAGTCCGTATCACCGCGGTTTTCAATTTCTCACAAACAAGTAAGCTCAGTGGTTTCCATTGGAAGCATAGGAGCGAGCAGTGCAATTCAAACAGGGGCCAGCATTGGCGGCTAACAGTTCCCATGTTTCTAAATTGACGTGTTTGCATTTTTTATTATTTTTCCGTCTTGGTTTATTTTCCTCACACAAGTCAAAATCAAAACATGCTTAACTCATCGCATTTTGTATTGTCTACTTGGCTTAAACTTTCCAGTATGTGGGGACTTCTGACCCTTCTTGGAGTCTCGTGACGTTCGAAGTGCAGGTGGTTGACGATAATTATCGTTTGTTTGAAGGATTTTTTGAAAAGATGGCAAGGTCCGGTGAAGGTGAGTTGAAATTTCATTTTTCGAATAAATAATCACGTTCCAATTGAGTTGATTGGAATGAAGTTTTACTAAACCTTTTACCATAATTTGTGACAGTGTTTCGTTTCATCGTGTGGTTTCGCTTTTAATTTATAAATGTTATTTACCTAGTTCAGTACTATTCCATTTTGAAATTAATCATTCATATTCTTAAAATATTTAATCTGATAAAGAATCTGTAATTATATACTTTGTATATCATTGTGATTAGATTTTTATTGAACACTTCTATAGTAAAAATCATAATATACTCATTCTTTCTTTTTTTTTTTTACAATTATAATAGATAAACAAATACTATAAATATTATGAGGATTTCATATTTTATTAATTTTCTTCTATATTTAAATTCTGGTTGTCTTTCAAATTATGAAGAATTTCTTATAGGTATTAAATAAGTGCTTAGAAGTTTATTTTTTCCCTACATGATAGATAATAAAATTTGGATGAAATTGTTTGAAAATTTTAATTATATTAAGTGAAGGAATTTGATGTGCATGTAAAGGTTTTTCTGAATATATACATATTGATAAACTTGCTTAAACCTGATATCTTCAGCTACACTGGGTTATACTTGATAATTATAATTATAACTTAATTTTCTAGAAGTGAACTTTTGGACTTGTAATATTTTTGATTACAATTTCCTTGATCATAAACAATATTAATGTCTCACAATTTTCGTTATATTTGGCTGCACTTGGATTTTAGAGTTAAAAATTTCTCACATTTCTGATTACACTAATTTAATTGGCATGCACCTACATTTTTCTTAATTATTTCGTAACTATATATAAATTTTGATATAAATTCTTGAAAATTTTTTTTTTTTCAATTCGTATACCTAAGATTAAAAAGCTTCCGAGCTGTTTTAATTTTTTTAATTTCATAATGATAAATTCAGAAGTCTTATTTTTGGATGCTTCGAATTGCGATGGTAATTTTAACTCTAGTTTTGATCAGTATGAAATTATTCAATACAAGCCAAAATACATTTTTATCACACATTTATATAAATTAAATATCTCGTACCGCAGGACTTGATGTTGTGTTTATATAAGCTGAAAGAGTGGATGCATGCCATTAAAACTTGAGATTATCAAATTTGTTTAACTTTGTCCATGTGATTAAATTTTTCATATTTTCTCACATTACTTTGTTGAAATAATTTCAGAGAGATTAATAAGACGGATATGAAAATATTTCTGTAAATGTATTGTAAGTCATTGACAATGTTCAGATCCTGAATGGAGCGTAATCTCATTGTATTACTAAATATAAAAAGTCAAGGTCATTCCAAGTCGATTAAATGAAATAATCATTTCTTGCATACATTTGTAGAGATAATGGCGTTAAACTATGTGGATAAAAGTATAGATTTTTATACTACCCTAAAAATAGACTCAAAATTTAGTTGCTTATGAATAACTATTACGTCCAATAAAAATATTCATTACTTTTTCATAATTGAAATGGTTTTTTTTAATCGAACTTTCCATTCTTAATTTTATTTTAAATTTTTATAACTACACAATCAAATTAATGTAAGCGCGAAGGTTTTTGTTTTCCGTGCTCGATTTCATTTTCCATGTCGACCACAGTTTCCAAGTGGTTGTAGTCGTGAGCTCGAGTCCGGCATTGTTTCTATCGAATCATGGGTTCAGGTCCTGTTGCCACCAAAGACCATTCGTGTGAAGGGGCTGTTGCATGTTCAGTCTGTAGGGCAGAGGTCCCCAAACTTTTTTATCTCATAGACCCCTTGCCATGTTTTTCGGTTTCGGATAAACCCCTGTTTACCTAATATTGAATTTTTGCAATTTTACGAAATTAAATGTCTTTTTGACAGCTGGTATAGGTCTACTTACTTGAAGCGGTTTAAATTTCTAACCGAAGTGAAGTATGATGTTTAAAACTGAAGAAAAAGTTGCTTAGTTATTTATTTTATGTATTAATTAATTAAATTAAAATTTAATTAATACATAAAATAACTAAGCAACAAACACAAATGCTTTTAAAGGGTGGAATAAGTCTGGTGCTTCAATAGCAATTTTTCAACATTTGGAATCATCGCGTCAGGTTTAACGTTAAATCTCCTCGGTTAATAGTGTCCAGACTTTATCCCCTCGTTTTCTTTTTTTGTTTTGGAGATTGGCAACCACGCTGAAACTCCTTCTCACTAGGAAAAGTAATTAAAAATCTTCTCACGATATTCCATAATTCGTGTTAAAAAACAGGTATGTCTTTTTAAAGCTAAAATTACGGACATGGCACTTGTTTTAATTAAATTTATGCTGTCACCTTATAACTGCAGATTAACCTTATTAAAATTAGTAAATAAATCTATTATATAGATAAAATCTGGTTTCCACTTGACGAAATTTTTTTTAAAATTAAAATCATGATTTGGTTTAATGAGAGCCACACCATCATAGACCCCCATTTACACCTCATGGACCCCCAAATTATTTTTTTTTTGTGACGTGGACCCCTTGCAGGTCGCGTCATAGACCCCTGGGGGTCCAAATAGACCACTTTGGGAATCACTGCTGTAGAGGCTCATCTGTCCTCACGTTGACCAGATGTGAAAGTTTAAATAGGCTAGTGCCAACTCTGGAGTCAGTGGCATAACATACGTACTGGTGGGTTTTTAAGGGTTCAAACCCCTCCCATACACCAACAGATATTTAGCATAAAGATTATCTCGATGCTTTTGTTTACGATTTCTTATTTTAATGTAGCCCCTCTCATGAAAGTACACTGCGCATGCCACTATTAAGTGTTATATTGGTCACTTGACCATAGTTAAATCATCACTGATACCTTTCGTATTGCTTCGAAGTGTTATTTGAGTACAATTTTTTCCATGTTCATTACATCTACCATTTCTTGTCATACAGTTAATATTTTCATTTGATATCTCTTTCTTTTAAGCAACATTATTGTGAAATTTTTGTAATACGAAAGTAATGTAAAATACAAATACCGAACGGTGTTACTCTAAATTAGTGTAAAGTTGTTGCCCATGTTTTCCTTTTCGTAATCTTTTATTTTTATTATTAAACGCCAATTTCCAGTTAATTAAGCAAGTACCTTTGCGTGCTAATCATCCTATTTATCCTGTGATCAACTGGGATTTTAGTATCCAGTCCTGCAAAGGTCGTGGGATGTGCACACGGTCTTTCCATGTCTGTCATCAATTTCAACAACTAATTGCCCGTTTAACGGCAGGGTCATTAAAGATGAAGCTGGTTAATTTCACGCTTTGTTTACTAGAGCGCAGAGGTGGGCTGAAAAGCAATCTGGACAAATTATTAAAATGAAAGTTCTTGCCACCTTAATTTGAGCTGAGAGTCCGTTCTGCACGGGCGATTTAAACACTGCAGGGTTTTAATAGCTTTCAACTTCGTTTGTGCTCTTGCTATGGCTAGGTTAAAAGTAAGCATTCATATACTGTGCTGGTAAATAATTGCTGTACACTTACCCGTCAACGCGCGCATTTGATCTCTTAAAATTGAAAACGTCTGTTACATTTGCTTCTTTGCTGCCGAGGTTCTCAACCCTTTAATGTATTTCGTGAACATATTTGTCAATTGTATCCTCTCTTTTGAACAACACTAATAAAGATCTCGCGAATCTCAAAAAATGTGACATTTTTGGAGGGTAGTCATTTTATGGGGTTGATTTTGTTGTGCTTAGCCCTTTTGGGATATTATGTTCATAAATAGAGAAGTTTGGATATAAATGAATGTGTGTACGATCCATTATTACGACTTGGATTTATAATTTCGTGGTTTATGCGAGAAATTTTCACGAATTTTTATTTTTGCATCGATTTTCATTAATTAATAAAAAGTAGTCTAAACTTATATAGAACAATTATTAAAATTATTTTTATTTACCTAAAACTTTTGAAAATATTAACTGATATTTTTAATGTGTATCAATTTTATAATTCTCACTAAATTTTATGCTGAGCATTTATATTCATCAATATTTCTTATCCACTTAAATAGGTATGAAGGTTTGTGCACAAGTTAAGGCGAAATGACTTGACATACGAAGCTAGAAAAATATTTTTCACTGCTATTTGAAAGTTTTTAAGCTTAGTTTAAATATATCTAAACTTAGTTTAAGTAGCTATTTCCATATTTTTTTTTCCTTTCAACTTATCACTATACTGCACACACGTTTCTTCACGTCACAGGGATATGATCTGCAATAGATCCTCCATACTGCACACACAACTCGTACCCAGTGTTATATATATTTCACCTTGACGCAAGTCTGAACTAGGTATGAAGTAATAGGTTCTTGTGTTCCTCCCCGCCGGGATTATAATCCCTAGGTGGTGGCTGTTGAAATTGGAACTGTGTGTGGGGGCGGGGGCCGAGAGCAATTGGCAGTTTTTCTGAATCTTTAGAAATATTTTCGTTATTTATGTTCCATAATGCCATTTACTTTCATTGCACAGGGATGCGCAAGTAGCAGCTCAAATAAACTTTTGTTACAGTGCACATCATTAATATTTCGTTTCATTAATAGCTGCACACACAGTGGCGTAACGGAGAATATTAGAACCCCCCTGCAAGCTCAGGCTTTGGGCCCCAAGCCCAAATACGAACTTGGCGTCTGTCAAACTTTGGGTCTCCTAGAATCCCTAGAGGTTCAAACGTCCCACGTATATCGCTGTATATTTTAAAGGCACTGGGATAACAACGTCCCACGTTGACGTGTTGTAGAAATTTGGCGAGTAGGACACCAACTCAGGTGTCGTCCCCATCACTTAATCGTGATTCAAATTTATGAGGCCCCTTCGTGTTACTTTGATGGGTAACATGTTAATAATGTATATATGAGATCAAAATTACATAATGTTCAGTTAGCGGAACACATGCGATAAATTGCCAAATGTTGCAATCCGTCTCGGACAAAATAACGGCGTTGGGGACCGTTTCCTTTTGTTATCTGCTAGGTCTTAAATCAAATTTAGTTTTAAATTAGCAACAGCCAATACTTAAGTCTATGAATATTGTGTGCTTCGCCAAAAGAGAGGAGAATTTTGCGCCTTTTTAACCGAAAAATACCAATTTTATATCTAACTTTAAAAACTGAACTATTCGCCTGCAAATTTTGGTATTTTTAAAACAAGATAAAGCATCTTAATCTTGTCTCCTTTTTCTGTCATAGATAAGTTATTTACTATAACAATTAAATCTAATACATTTTTCTGTGAGCTTATCTTTCTGAATTTAATATTTGAACAGTACTGTTAATCAACACACAAGTAATGAAAACAAAAATATATTCTTTTTGAAAGAATGAAGTGAGATAGGAATTTGTAAATCATTGGCATTTTCCAGTATGAATATATTTGTCGTTATGAATATCTCGGAATGAGGAAACGTTTCTGTTTTTCAATTTTCTGAAGTGGTTAATTTTAATTATGGGTGGTTTTTCTCGCGACCAATTTCGACATCATCAGTACTTTTTTTTTCTAATGCAGCTGAGATCAATCCAATCTACAAATCAGGATACCATAATGACCGAATAACGATTTTATTCCGCCGGAGGTTGTACATTTTCCGAGCTTTGAATTGCTTAAGGAGAATAATAAAGAATAATTGCCTGTGAAATTTACCAAAGTCAACAGTCCTCGTGTCATATGTGTTCGATATTGCTGGACTTATTTACCAATAAGCTGTTAAGACAATTCTTGCGGGACACTATTTAATGTTTAATTATTTTGTGAGTCTAAATTAATCAGATTTCTGCCATTGTGTCACCAGTGGCATAACGGAGAATATTAAGGCTCCCCTGCAAAGTCAGGTTTTGGGCTCCAAGTACTGATCTTACAAAGAATTGCTACTTGGTGTCCATCAAGCTTTGGGCTTCCTAGAACCCTGTCCCCATGCAGTGCGGGGGGATATACGTTACGCCACTGATTATCACTGAAAGGAACCTACAGCATGACATTATAATCCAAATTCTTTCACATGAAAATGCGTCAAAATCATCACCAGCAATCGATAAAGGAAACTTTTCTGGAATATCTGTGCCGTAAACATCGATTTTTTTTAAACAAAGATACAATCATAATATGCTGAACTCGTGAATAGGGACCTGTGTTTTAATAGATCTTCCAGGAAACGTCTGTCTTTTGCAATTCAAAACATTCCCCCACTGCGTAATAAGTCAATTCATTATTGGGCATCATTATGAATGTCATGCCAGTCCTCAAAGCATAAAGCCACGTGAAAGGGGGAAAAAATGTAATGAAAATGTTTCGCTGGTAGATTTTTATCTTAAGGATAAACCATTCTGAAATACCCTGTTGATTGTGAACAATGAGGAGAAGCGAATAACTGCTGTCTATGGATGATGAACATTGCTATTTGAATAATTCGCCTCTGATTTATAAAATGGCGTCACGCCAAGGTCATGAGAAAATGCGCCGTTTTCTTTTAAAAATCCTAACGAATAACGTATATTTGAATGTCATTAATGTTGGCCATGAAGATTTTAAAATGTAATTTTTAAAAAATCTTTTTGGGTTTGTGTTGTTTGTTTACCCTAGATTTAAAAATTTTGTTAAAGATAACTCGCGGGGGTGGGTATTTTTAAGCCATCAGACTCGCTTACTATTGATAAAATGTTTTCCAGTTTAATATTTACGCAATACTTGCTCGGATGAAGATTATTACCACAGATGTTGTTTGAAAGCATTTGTCTTTTTGATTATCGAAGAATTGTGAAAATTTCTGTAATTTGTGAAAGCGTATGGATCCAAAAAATGTTGAGAAAAAGGGGCGATAAGTGAATATAAATTTCAGTTTATGTTCTTATTGCATTTTTCTGTATATTAATAGGTAAAATTTTTTATATCATGATATAAAATTAACAATCGTCACGGTGGTGTAACGGAGAAGAATATTGCCCCCCCCCCCAGCACAGGTAGATTTTGGGCCCCTATGTGAATCTTACAAAGGATTGTGTACTTGGCGTCACTCAGGCTTTGGGCTCTCCCCGTTGCGAGGGTGTACGTTACGCCACTGAATCGTCATAAAGCAAGGGCGCACAATTGCTTTGGCTTAAGGGCCAAAGTATAGAAGTGGAAGATACCGGAAGGCCCCACGTTTTTAAAATGATGGCATTCATTAATTAACTTTGTATCTAAGAAAAAGTATTGATCGTACCATAAATATAAATTAAAGAGTTAGTTTTATTCAATTATTGTGCTAATTTCATATCTATAGCTGCAAGCATATTTAATTTTTGAATCAGTTTTATGAAGCATGTGTGTATCACACACATATTACCTTTTTCGGTGCATACATATTATTGTAACCTATTGGCGGCATTATTTGAAACGAAGCACATGGTTGCTAATTCAGCGCGTGCGACACTAAGGAAATCGGGGTTGCCAACTTGGCGAGTTATCAAGAGTTGGTGATTTTTCGATAATACGTAAATACTCATTTTTCTACAGTTGTTTTGAAATCAAGAGTGAGATTGCTTTTTGAAATTCTCGTCACAGCCTGCAAGTTAATGTCAATCAATTTGCAATTCGGTCTTGTTGATCTTCATGCAAGAAAACTTTGCTCACAAGTATAGAGAACATTTTCTATCCATTTGGTTTTCTGTTTTGGCTGGCTGCAAAAAAACTCTTCGCTGGCTTCATGTGGTCCGTGGGACACTATTTGCCCCCACCCTCGTAATAAAGCAAGCTTTTCAGTTTTGTGTGTTACTCTATTTTAATAGCTATTTATTACCAATGCTTAGTTTATTCTGTTTAAAGTAACAGGCGAAACTTTTTTTACAAGATAATTTTATTTGAATTTTTATTCCATTTATAAATTGGCAAGTAAATATTACATTAGTAAACTGTGTATTTGAAATTATTTCGCATGATTGCTCTTACATCTCGATACATTTTTGGTAATGTATAAATCGCATTTTTAAGGCTTTGCGATTGGTTACTTTACATGTGGGTGATAAAAAAACAACAGATGCATTTTAATCTTATTTCAAATAAAAGATAATTGATTTCTGAATTGCTCTGGCTAATCATCTACTTTGTATGTTTTGTGTAATTTCCACGTACTCAATATTTAGAATATCTTTTGCTTTTTTTATTCAATGATTGACATTGCGGTAGATAAGCGTTATCTGTTATGTAAACATACGAAGAATGAACTAATACTTTGATGACGAATAATATATTTATAAATGGTTTTTGATTGACATTTATACAAATAAAGCACACGCGAAAAGGCCATTCTTATTAAGAATGAATAATATTTAGAGAATATTCAAAATTGAACTATACTCGTCTGTTTTTTATACATTTGTAAATCATAATAAATAATTAATAAGCAAACGACTTTAATAGATTATTTAAAAAAAATAAAACACGAATTATTTTTAGAAATAAAACGATAACAAATCATGTTTTAGTCATTGAATATATTTTTTATTGATTTTCTTTGACTATTTCAAAGAATTATTTAAAGGAGTTGGAAACGGTGACCTTTTTCAAGCGAATAAAAAATATTTTAGGAGTAAGAAATTGCGTAATCTTTAGTTTGAGAAATTTTAACTGTTAGTAACTAATAAATCTTTTGTAGTGTCTGCCTATATCATAAATTCGTAGAGAATTGTATCAAATTGAATAATGGAGGCCATGAAATGAACTGGGTCTGTAGTTCTTCACTTAATCTGCTTATGAAAGTACTTTAAGTGTTATCTAATACCATTTGTGATTCAAAATCGCCAAGTTCGTTGCCAATAACCTTATCTAATTTTAGAGCTGTTAAAAAATTTAAACTGTTCACTAAACTCCTTGCTCTTTCATAGTGAGTGGCCGCGATAGCCTTGTGGTCAGGGTCACGGAAATGATGGCCGGTGTGTCATGAGTTCGAACCTTAGTGCCACTGAAAACCTGCCGTATAGAGGGCCTGGTACTCGTTAAATCTGTTGCGTGTGCATTGTCGATTGACGTATTTTGGAATTTCTGAGAGGAGGTACCAGCTAAGGTGTCCTCGTCACTTGATCATGGTTCAAAAATACGAGAACCGTCGCCTGTATCCTTCGTGTTGCTTTGCAGTGCCACGTTAATAAAATTAAGGTGACCAAACGTCCTCCTTTAGGGAGGACAGTCCTCTTTTTATAGGTTCTGTTCTTCCTCGAAAAGTGTCCTCCTTTTTGTCCTATTTTTCAGTATTTTAAATTGATCTGTTAATCTCTATTTTCAGAGATGAACTAAATGTTTCCAAAATGTCGATGAATGGTTTGAAACAAATATCACTGGAAATAACAGTTTTCAATTGTATTTTTTGACTTCATCACAAGTAAATTGGGCAGACATAGAAAACTGTGTTGATTTTTTTATCAAAAGAAATGCCTGATATTAAAATCGCTGGCAATGGTTTGTTTGATGGAATTGGAAGACTGAATATATATTTTAAATTATATAATATATTGAAACAATTGGAACATCAACATGCTGAAATTGATAAGAGATGGGTGGAAATACTTAACCATGTCAAAAATGAACGCATTCCGTATAAAAATTTAGTTATTCTTTTTGAATTTACGTTGTGCTGCCCTGGAACTAATGTAGCAGTTGAAAGTTTTTTCAGTTGGTAATGATTTTTGTGAAGTGACTAGTGAGAAATCAAAATTGAATGTTAATATTTTAGCTACAGTGCTTACCGTAAAATTCAGTATGAAGGATATTTTTTGCCCGAACTTTCCGATATATTAAAAAATATGTTGACAAAAAAAAAATCATTCAATGGGAAAAAAATACTCGTTTAAGATAATAATTAAAAAGAATGTAAGCGTAATTAGCGTATTTTTGTTTGAATTAGTAAAACGTTTCATATTTAAGTTGTAATTTTTTCTTAAATTTTTCTTCCTCGTTTTCATTGTAAAAAAAATGGTCACCTTAATAAAACTCAATCATTGTTTAGTAGTGAGTTTAATGTACATAACATTGTTAGGTTCATAGAATTTAAAGAAAAACATGCATTGTGGTGAGATTTTGAAAGTGGTGAAATATTTTGAATTGAAGTTGAATCCTAATTGATGTTACTCACAGTGTTTTATTTGGCGATATATAAATTAGTTCTACTTAACTTCAATACAAAAAAATCCTAATGTGACCCAATCTATAAATTCACCTTTCTCAACGAAGATTATTATAGTGTATAGCATGTGCGCATTGATTCTATTCGATATTTCTTACTTAATGAAGTAAATTTTTGGGGAGTAAAAACATTGATTACTCTAAGTGATGAGTGGCGGAACACCGCTTAAAATGGATTAATAGAAAAAGAGTTTGTAAATATTGTTTGATGTCAACGGGCAGAATCAATGTTGCGTTAAAATCTTTCATGTTTGAATAATTGGGGAAAAAAATGAATTTTCTATCTTCCTTTTCTCGGAATGAAGAGCTTTCGACCATCTCAGTTGCAGAAAATTTGTAGTTTCTTAATCTTTACCATAAATTATTTGTTGTAAAAAGACAAAAATACATTTGACAAAAGAAAAAAAAAAAGATTTGGAAGTGGAAATGCCTAATCACGATTGTCTTTCAGGGAATGGCAACGGGTTCTCTCGTAATCCCAGAGATGAAACTAATCTCCGAAACTAATCTGGGGAAGTATTTCAACGGGTACAAAGCTGCCGCCCGTTTTTTAAAGTCTTTTTCTGTTTCGTAAATGAGATGCTGGGAATTTACGGAGCATTTATTTCGTACGGTGTGGTGACGAACCCTCTTGGGATTATTTTTCTTTGCTCTTTTTTTTTTCCTTTGCCTATTTTCCCAATCGAAGGTCTTTTTAAAAATCTTCAATACTCTGATTTGAATTGTTGTTGTTTTTTTAAAAAAAATATGGCATGTTTAAGACAATTATAATCTTGATGCAATTTTATAATTGACCATAGGCATAAAATAAAAAACAGGAACTGTTTTCTTTCCTGCGTTACGAAAAATAATTTTAAACGTAGTACTTGGTTTTTAAATGTGTGAATTTCTTTCAGAAAACTTAGTAATAAGTTAAATCTCGTTTGTCTTGCTACGCCTCGGTATCCTAGTAATCATGGTCACGGGTTCGAGTCCTAGTGTCACTGAATACCCGCCGTGTAGAGGGTTGATGCGCGTTAAATCTGTCGAGGCTGAAAGTTCTTCTGTTGGCTTGTTGAGGTAGTTTGGAATGCTTTCTCAGGTGTCCTCCTCTCACTAAATTGATGTTCAAAATAAGGAGGTCCATCGCCAATAGCCCTCGTGTTGCTTCGTAGTACGACGTTTATAAACTCACTTTTTTTCTTACTTTTATCTTTTGCCCGGTAGTTGAGTGGTAGCGTGTCAAGCTTCCACACCACAGATCCAGGGTTCAAATCCCTGGCTGGGCAAGGTCGACTCAGCTGTTCATCCCTTCAGTGGGTCGATAAATGAGTACCTTGGGGGAACCTTGCTTGGGAACTAAAAAATGGGGATTTTTCGCGTCAAACTGACCACCTGACCGGGACATTTGCTCATGCACTTCAGCACCCAAGGTCATGAAAACTGAGATGGGCACAATAGACCTTGGCCCTCATGGGTTGTTATGCCACTGAGTTTTGTTATGTTCACTTTTATATTTTAAGTAATAATACAGCTTAACAGTGGATTATTTAAATGCACTTTTATATCAGGTTTATGTAAAGTTTCCTACAATTTGTTTCAAATTTTTTTGATTTCCACTTGGACCGAAAATTCTAGAAAAATCCCAAAATTCATCTCCTTGATAAAAAACTGTAAAAATATCTTATTCTCTTTACCCATCCCCACGAAAATTATTTGAAATACTCTGAAATTCAGACATAGCTTTATTGTAGAATACAATAAAGCTATGTCTTCGAGTTTTAATATGAATCCTAATAAAACGAAGATGCTGATATCTTACCATCAAAAATACGCATTTTAGGGATTTAAATTGTCGTGACCAAATACTTTCTCGAGAACCCGTTTGTCTCGAAGGGAGTAGTAGGTTATGAATGTACTACCGACGCGTCCGCTCTTATCATGAAAAAGAATGTTATCGAATACTTCATCAAAATTCTGAATTTTAGCCTCAAATCTCAATAGAGCATACATGTCTGTGACGTGGAAACCGTTCGTCTCAAAGCGTGTAGACTTGATTCTTGAAATATCTATTTAAAATAATGAATGTGCTGCTGCAAATTTTGATTTGACTAAGTTTCAATAAGTCCCTTATGTTACATAGTATCAATATGTGTTCTTTGGACGACGTTCGAGTTGGTATTCTTTTGACCATTGTTAGAAAATTATGAAATCGGACAAAATAATTGAATCTAATTTTAAAGCTAGAGGTATCGTGAGAAATTTAAGATGTACCATATTGAAGTTTTTTAAAGTTGAAGCGTTTTATAGCCTTGATAATGATCTTACTTATTAGTATTCGAATCTGCTGTATAATTCATCAATGTCTGACCAGTCCTTGAAATAAAAAATAAAATCCTTCGTGATCGAAATTCTGCTTGAGAAGTTGTTTTTCGAAGCATGTATCGCGTAAATTATCAGTCGTTAAATGTCTTTCGACAATCAAATTTCATTTTGTTCAGTTCTTTCCTTCTAGACTAGCGATACTCAACCTGCGGGCCGCATGTGGCCCGCCGAGCCTTTTTAAGTGGCCCGGTCATGGCCCATTGCTCTGAGAAATTATCTTATTTAAGAACATTGTATAAAAAATTTGGTGGGGAATTCTTTGTCAAGAAATCAGATACGTCAATTTCGCTTTTTGCTGTCGGTGTCTTACGGGTACGAATTGATATTCTTTTTCCATTTGGAACAGTTACGGTTAGTGATAACAGACAACAGTGAAATGGACAGTTGGTGGAATTAATTTTTAACTATATCTTTCATATCTTACAAGCGAATAATATTCGAAGAAAATGTATCGTTTCAAGACGATTGGGAAGTTGATTATTTTGTAGTGAAAAACAAACATGGATCACAGTAATTGTCTGATTTGTCACGAAAGTGCTGTATTAAAAAAAATACGAACACACACAGAAATCATTCAACGACACTTTTCCTCGAAGATCTCTTTCAAGATCTTTTTCTTGAATAATCCTTGCAACAACAATGTGTTTTGCCAGTCGTAATATCACAGCGGTAACAAAGATATCCCATGAAGTTTGTTATATTATTCGTAATCATATGAAACCGTTTATTGATGCATAAATCGCGAAGGAGTTTTTTTTAAATGCTTCTAATTTAGTGCTAGTAACAAAAATAAAAAAAATTAAAAATAATCAAAAGAAGCAAAACACAGGAGTTATAATATTATGATCAATTTTCCACATTTTAAATTTCCAATGTTATCTTGATCTTAAAGCATTTCTCTCTCCCCCCCCCGTCTCCCCCATTTATCCTCATCTTGCGTCCCGCGTGAAATGGCTGACATGTCTGCGGCCCAGCAGAAAAAAAGGTTGAGTACCCCTGTTCTAGACTGAATGTTTTACCTTGTTGCCTGTGCTACTTTTCCAATACTTTTAATTTATATAATACAAATTAGGACTTTTTTCCATTTGGGCACCCATTTTTTTTGCATTAGAAACTTGACTGTGAAATCAAATTTTCTGTACGATTTTCTACTGTGTATTCTTGATAGTCATGCAATTCGCTTTCATTTATTTCATTTCGTTTCATTGTATTCTATTTATAGAAGAAAATATACAGTAGTGTTAAATTTTCAATGGTTTAAATTGAAATATCTGTGAAAGAAACTGTTACGTGTGGAAATACTTGCTTTATCATTCACAAAATGACATTTAGCAATAATGACAATTCCTTAATGTGTTCAAGTAATTCAGTAGATTTCAGACAAATTGAATTATAATATTGATCTTTGATGAGCACAGAAAAGTATTGCTGTTTTTTAAAATTCATGCTTGGGAAATGTGTATTAAATTTTTAATTCTATTGCTGCACATTTTATTAAATATAAGAGACTGTAAAAGAAGTATTGAATTTTTTTAGAGTTTAAAACGGTGATGTGTTGTATTTTCTATAAAGTGAACAGAATTCAACTGAACTGCATTTGTATGAAATTCTTTTTAGATGGTAAAAATGCAACAGTTTAAATATTTTTGCAACATTAAGAAAGTTATAAATTTCGAAAAGCTTTGAAATACAGGGTTAAAAATGCTTTTTAAAATTGATCAGTATCATTACCTAATGTAGAAAGAGGAGTAAGTTTCAAATTCCATCTAAGAAGAACAAACGACATTCCAGCGGTGTTTTTTTATAACTAAAAATTAACTGTTGACAGATTTGGTGAAAAATATTTCCCGCTACCAACTTAAGGAATTTTTTTTGTAAAATATTTTAAGTCTCAAATCCTGCTATTGGAAAAAAAATTAAATGTCTTCATAGAAAACAGTAAATAAAACGAATTTGAATCTTAAGTAGCTGAAAGTTCGCCGTGTAGAGGGGCTGATACTCGTTAAATATGTCATGGCTCGAAAGCCCTCACGTTGAGGTGGTATGGAAGTGTGAGTCAGTGAGTGAATATTAAGGTCTCACTGTTCAGCTACACGAGGGCTTTTGGCGACGGACCCCGTAATTTTGAACCATGGTCAAGTGACGTGGACGACACCTGAGCTGGCACCCCATCTCCTAACTACCACACCACACCAACGGGAGGATGTTTTAGCTCTCGACAGGATTTAACGTGTATAGCTGCCCTACACGGTGGGTCTTTAGTAGTACTGGGCTCGAACTCATGACATGCCTACCATGATCCGATACCTTGACCACTGGGCTACCGCAGCCCCAATGCAAGTTCGAAAGGATGCCGGTTCAGGTGTCGTCTTCGTCAATTGACAATAGTTCAAATTTACGAGGTAAGTTCCAAATAGATCTCGTGTTATTTTAAGTGTAATGTTAAGAAATAATTAATCAATTATTTAACTTACAATTTATTATTTTTTTTTGCACGTAAGATACTTGAAATACGCAAAAACAAATGTTTAAATTTAATTATGAATGAACAAGATTGAGAGAACTTAGTTTGTTACAATACTTTCACCGGTATATAACTGTCATTCTTTTAACTGCTAGTGAACTATAGAGCTATCGACAAAAGTGCTTTATTTTTTTTTCTAAGCCAATCGCATAGAAAATTCTTAAACCTAGAAATAAAAGCTCTTTCTTATAACTCCCATATGGCTATGTCGACGGCATTGTTTGGTGTTTTCCATGGGTATGGGGAAAATCCTTTTTACTTTCACTTTTTTGCTTCTAAAAAAAGAACACCGAAAAAGAAGCAAAAATGCTTGTGTGAATGCCTTCGAATTTCATGCACCGCTGATCCCATTTGTTGCTCATGCGCATCTTGCAATGTTATTCTGAAAACAGGCAACAAGGGGAAAAGGGGGGGGGAGGAATAAACTGAGAAACACTACTTCTTGAAAATCTCGGGTTTCTGAATTGAGTGTTTGTTATTCAATGTTTTTCTCGAGAAATACAGTTGTGGAATGTGGAGCTGGGCGAAATCCTCAAAAGAACACGATACACTTATAAAAAAAAAAAAAAAAAAAAAAAAAAAATTTTTAAATTGAAAAAAATTTTTAAAAAGGATGTAAAAAAAGTTTTGATTTGACTTTAAAGAAAGGAATTTCACTTTTCTAAAAACTTTAAACACGCAAATAATTTTTTTTTATCCCCAACTTGGAAGATTAAAAACGTAAATAAAAGAATTTAAATCGTAATTTTAAGTTAAATTTGGATCTCGCCATTTTTACTTATTTCTTTTTGATAACTAGACAATATACAATTTCATACCACTTTTCGATTGTACATTGTGGCCGCGATAGCGTAGTGTTAATGATCACGAACTCGTGGTAGGCATGTCGCGTGTTCGAGTCCTGGTGCCGCTGAAGACCCACCATGTAAAGGGGCTGATGCACGTTAAAATCTGTCAAACTCAAAGGTGTTGTGACCAAACTACCACACCTTCCTTTGGTGAGATGTGGAAGTTTGGTGAAGGGGTTACCAACTCGGGTGTCGCCCTTCCTCATCACTTGATAGAGGCTCACACAGTTACAAGGTACGTCGCCAATAGCCCTCGTGCGACATTAATGTGACTCCACTCACTCAAATGTGTGTTTAAGGTTATTTACTTGGAAGCACGCACAAACATTTCAAAAATGAAATACATACAAATGAATTTTCTCCTTTGGGTTAGGAAATTACTATATTCTGAATTTTTGTATGCATAAAGCCGAATGATCATAATCGCGAACTTGTGGTCTACATCTCCCCTCCCGTTCGAGTCCTGATGCCACGAAAGACCAATCCTGTAGAGGCGCTGACGCACGCTATGCCCGTCGAGCTTCGAGATCCCCCCTCATTGGTGTGGAAATTTGAATACTTACCATGATTCGAAATTACGAGGTCCGTCGCTCAATGGCACTTTATGTAGTTTCGAAGTGCGATGTTAACCCTTTAACTGTCAAGTTATTTTGATGATTTGGGTACACAAATTGTCAAATTTTTTTGAACCAAAGAACTTCTTATCTTTAACCTTTAAAGTCTTCAGTAAAATGCTGTCATCTATTGAATTGAGCGCACATTAACTTTTCCCGAGAATCAGTCGGGTTTAACAAAGAGATGAAGCCGAAGTAAACGTCTCCCGATATATATTCGGGTAAAACAATACGATCCACTCAAAAAAAAATTACCCCGAGTCATACTCGGGTGTGACATTTTCGAACGCCAGTGCTGTGCCCGAGATTATCTCGGGCATGACAATTCTGTTTTCGCCATATGTACGAGAGCGTGATCTTAACGCGAAGCATATTTTCGGACAGGAAAAAAAATACTTCAATTTTTATGAAACTTTTTGACATTGCAACTCATGCATTTGTTTATTTTATGGCGTTTTTAAAATTTCAAAATATTTCATAAATAATTAGTTATTCATTTAACATGTGAAGGGATAGCTCATTTAACATTACGATATAGGAGCAAAAATGCGAAACCGATTTTATAAAAGAAAACATGTGTCAAACTCGGATAAAAAGAAGTAGTATGATAAAATAAGTGATTCCCTACAGGATAGCGAAACCAGGATGTAATATTAATGTTTAATTATATATACTTTAATATCTGGAAAAAATATTCCGAATTTGGGTCCTATTCTTTAACATTAGCCGAAGAGACAGCCTTAATAAATAATCCATCCGTAGGTACGCATAGGCTGCTTAAGTTTTGTTTCTGAATAGTCTTGAGTGTATTTAGTGTTTTTATTAATCATAAACCATAACTTTTTAAAAACATTTGAATTTTATGACTTCGCTCCAAGCATACAAGTAAATATTCCCTATCTCATGTACCATACCGTTATTTTGTGTCCTAAAATTTCCACACCATTCGCATATGGAATATCTCTTTAATGAAAATGCTTAAAAAAGGAAATATGTTTTGTAATTCTACATAACATTCATTCTTTTTAAAAGATTCTATTTATTTCGATCACGCAAAAATTGCTTGTCTTTCAGCAAGATCAAATTACTTCCCAGCAAAACTGTGAATTGGCTGATATTTCTTATTTTTATCTAAGAAAACACTTTACTGTTTCACAGAATGTAAACCACATCTCTTTTGTAGGTTTTTGAGCAAGTAAACGTCATTTCATGCAATCCGGTTTGAACCGGTGATAGCAAAACAATCTTGCTTCACTTCTTTTCAGTATATCGGATAAGGCGAACACGTTCACATTTTAGGTCAAGCGTGGTGAATATTTAGACGGAATTTGGGCGCGATACTTACACGTTGCTGTAACCTGCGACATGTTTACACACTTTCCATTCATATGATGTTGCCACCGAAATCAGATAAAACTAAAATTAGGCGAACAGTTGACTGCATTCGAAAGAGCATTTAATAATAAAATAAAAGCGGTTCTATTTCAATTTTAATCAAATGTCTAGTTCTCGGAAGTTCCTATCATGCGAGTCGTTCGATTTTTCAAAATGCATTTGAGTGTGGATGGAAGATTTTAGAAATTTCTTTTGTTCTTTAAATATGGAAATATATCTATAAATATAGACAAGTTATTTTTACAAGAAGGAAGAGGAAGATTTAGAGGAGGGAAAAATGAGTCTCAATAGTATTTCAAGGTTATAAATGTTATTTTTAGAATTTTAATTTTTTTTTAATTTTAAGACTTTTTATACAGACGTTTTTTTATACACATTATAAGTTGTATTAACTATTGTAGATTATTCGAAAAGCTGTATAGGGATCGTGAAATAGGGAAACACTAGTATATATATATTAAAATATCACGAGTTCGTGAATTGAATCTTCTAATGATCAAAAATTCTCATCGTTTGGTATTCTTCTTGTTTTCTCAAAATAGAACGGGTTGTCCAATCAATATGATTAGTTGCTTTTTTGGATGATTAAAACACACCACCAGGATATTTTACTTAATTAATGCATCACTTTAGTAAAATTTCTAATGACTGTGAATATACTTTTTGGTGCCATGCCTTTGCCATGTTTTCTTCATTATGAGATAGTGAAATTAGAGTTCACAAGATAAATGATGTGTTTATCGGTCCAAGATTAAAGGGTATTTATAAATTTATTATTCTAAGCACTTTCGCATAAATTTAATCCATATCAGTCGACTGTTCTGCAAGATTGCTAGGGGATAAATATAGAAAACTTTCCCACACAGATTGTTCATCCAAAGCTTGTTTATTTGTGAGAAAGAACGAAAAGCGCTCGTTTGTAAATCTATATTTTTTTGTGATAATAGATTTTAACTCGAAATTTTCCTTTTTACTTTTTTTTTCCGTTAAATTAAAAAAAAAATTAAATTATTAACGTTAAATTAACCAGACTAGTATTAAATTTCTTCGCATATTAACACTCGAAAATTATTTTATCAGTTGTAATAAAGTTTGACATTTATTTTGCCCATAAACAGCGTATTTCTTATGTATATTTAAAAATATTTCCAGGTTATAATTATTAACATTGTTAAAGCCTTAAATATTGTAGCAATTAATTATTTTCTAGACTCTGAAGGTCATTCGGGAACAAATATGCAAAATGGAACCTTTCAGTTGTCATACAAATTATTGAAATTGTAGGTACAATCTTAAAATAATCATAAATCAGAGTTATTAGAATTTCTTATCAAAGTAAAAAAAATCTGAAAGCTACTTCTCTGCTGTATTTTCAAAAATATTTTGACAAATTTACTTTTTAACCTAGTTCTTTCGTATCAAAAGTGACTATAACTAACAGTTTTATAAAATATGCTTTATATAAAAATTATAGTGCTTAATGGGCTCAAAGTCACATGATAATGATAACCACGTGTTTTTAGCCAATCCGTTCAAAATCTTATGCGACGTCATTAGTCACACGATAACAGCAATCGTGTGTTTCCAGCTAAGTGGTTCATGCGCTTCGTTGTGGACAACTTTTGAACTTTTCAGAAACTTAAAATGTACAAATTTGTCAGCGACAATAACGCACAGAAGTAGACAAAAGGCATTTTATTTAAAAATATATGCGTTAAAAAAGATTTTTTTTTTAAATTTAAAAATCTTTTGAAGCAATTTTTTTATAACATTTAAACATAATTACCCAATTATAAAAATTGAAATTTTACCGAAATTTTACAAATAGAACACAAAGTACAATTAGTTTGATGTCTGTTTTGAATTCAATGGAGAACACGTGTTTGTCTTTATCAAGTGATCATCTTGAATTGAGCCCATTGTTAATTATTGAATCGATTTTTCTCATTTATTAATATAAAATTCGCCAATTTTTCGCCAAGAAAAACAACGATTTTATTTGACGTTTTTTCCTCCTGATACGAGGGTGAAAAGTATATACACTCGGAACGAATGAGATAGTAAAAGTTTTTTTACATTTTACCTTATCTACCGAAAAACGTTTTTCATGTTAGCGGAGAACTATTTAATCGACGATATCTCAAAACATTTTTTTTACGCTTCATTCACTTGTTTACGAGTCTCACCTCATTTGGCGCGAATCGCGCGCCTGATTTAATTGTCGGAATTAGACCTCCGAGCGAGCTGTCTGGCTTTCCAGGCTACACTCCAGGCAAAATCTGGGCTGCATCCTACCATATAAAGAAGCTACCCGCCTTGAAAACGTTATTCTATCTGTTAACGGATTTGCAACTTGACTAGTTTGTATGTGAAATGAAAAATATGGAACTATTCTAAAATTTATTATCTTCGATGGGTAAAATGACTTGGTTTCATACTACCAGACATACTCCAGGGGTACACGAAAGAAGTAGGTTGCTTATGATTTTCCTTTGGTGGGCGCGGGGGCGCCGCACGTGATCAAAAAAGTTAGAAAACCATTGCATAAGACTGGGTCGGGCAACTAGCGGCTTGTGAAGTTTTTTTGTATGAAGATTAACAAGAGTAAATATAAAGGCAAGTTGGATATCATAATCTTGTTGACTGGTGAAAATTTCAACGTACTATTTCTCTCTTGATTTCAAAAAAAAAAAAAAAATTTTGAAAAGTGATAGGGTAAATTTGTCTCATTAACCTGATTCCAAAACAAGTAACATAGAAAAAAAATTAAGTCGATTCCTACTTAGGTCAACAAAGAAAATTTTTGTTTTAGTTACTTTTCATTAAATAGTTATATGTTTAAACATATTTATATTAATTTGACAGAATCACAATATTAAGTGACAAAATAGAAAGAGATTTTCCTTACAATTTTCCATTTTCCTTTCTATATAGAGTGGACTATTTTTTGTTTGTTTGTTACTATTTATTCATTAAATTTATTATAATAAAATAGCATAGTAAAAAAAAATAATTCTCAAAAATTGGGTCATCCTATATGGAATTCGAACCCACGACCTTTGGATTAGAAATCCAAAGCGCTATCCATTGCGCTACAGGGACACAACGAACGATTTTAATTTCTATATTTGCTGTTGGACCATTATTTTTGTTTGTTACTATTTATTCATTAATTACGTTTAGTTAAGGAATTAATATTTGAAAAAAACTGAATTGACATCAAGTGTTATTCACTACAAGTTTGATCTAGGAATGGATGAATAGCAAATATTTTATTAAGGCTGTTTTTGGCAAAAGTACGAGAGCCTGAACTAAACGCGAAGCACATTTTCAGACAGAAAAATGCCTCAATTTTCATGAAAATTTGCAACATTATAACTTATACATCTGTTAACAACATAGTGTTTCTAAAATTTCAAAATAGTCCATGAATATTATTTTCTTTATTTTAACACGTGAAAGGACAGCTTATTTAACATTATGGTAAAGGAGAAAAAACTCGAAACACATTTTATACTAGAAAAAATAACTCAACTCGGTCAAAAATGTGAAATATGATAAAACATGTTCTCTAAGGGATTGAAGCCAGAATATCATATTAATTTTTCACTTCTTTTATATCTGAAAAAATGTACCTAATTCGGGTCCTATTCTTTAACATTAACCGAAGGCAGCCTTAACGATTGAAAAATTGAACTATATATATATAGGGTGAGATTGAACTAATAGTAGGAATTAAAATTAAATATGCTACAGATATGAAATTAGCACAGTAAATAAGTTGAATAAAACTGTTTCTATTTTATTTAACTTATATTTATTAATTTTTAAGGCGCAGTTTATATCTTTTCTGAGTTACAAAGTTAATGAATGCAATCATTTCAAAAAGTTGCGGCCCTCCTGTATCCTCCGCTTCCCCAAAGTGACTCTCGATCTAAAATAGTTGTCCACCCCTTGGCATAAGACGATGCTTGGTTGAACCCCGTTGATGATTTTGGAATGCTTATTCGAATAAGGTATGTTACCCTTTGAAATTGAATGTACAGATAGCTATTGGTTATAAATTTTATCTGCTGTGAAAAAAATAATTAAATAAAAATTAGTGAAATGACCTCTGTGTCCTAATTACACTATCCGGAAAAACAATGCTTTCTTGCTATTAAATTTATAGTTTCACAATTTCTATTTGAAAAAAAAAAGATTTCGGAGTTTTTTTTTAATCTGATAATTGAAGTGGGATATATTCATTGTTACATTTCTACAGTCAGCGCGGGAAATGGTGGGCAGTGTATTCTGGGTCAGTATCCTGTTCGCTGGGAAGATCCATGATTTTCTACCGTATGAAGGTGGTACACATTTTCTTTTGAGATTCAGTATTCATATGTTCGTTATGATGTAGTTAATGTTTCTTTTAGGATATTGTGGGATACTTGTCCAAACCCCTAGATCAATGTAGTTTGAGTGCGACGTTAATTAAAAATCAAATTTAAACCTAGATCCGGTTTTTCCTTGAGATTTTAAATTTGGTCTACTTTTGAATTTGAACTCTAGTTCGCCTTATTTTTTTATGTATAATTATTATTACTGTGCTTTATTTTTTAAAAATGTTTTGCAGAAAATATTAAAAGATTTTTTTAATGGATTGTTCTATATAATTTTTGTTTTTGTTCCGCTCTCGGAAATAGTTAATAACTAAAGTAAGTATATATACACTTGAATTGACCTGTTTAATCAAGTTTTTTGCGTTTTTGTTTGTTTTGAAGAAAAATTTCCTGCATGTAGATATGCTTTCGGTAACTCCTTCGTTTACATTGTTAAAAGGTTTTCAGTATTTTTAAATGTATTAACTTATATATTGAACATTTGCCGGCTGGGTGGCGTAGTTGGTTTGTCGCTGGTCTTGTACGTCTAAGGTTGTGGGTTCAACCCCAGCCCAAGTCGGTGGATTTTCGTGATGCAGAAAATCGACAGCGTCTATCTCGTATGATTATGCAGCATGTTTAAGATCCCAGAGATCCTGTTTGGCTTGGGTGCTCTCGGCAAAATTGAATTCCAAGAACCATTTCACACATCAGAGCTCAGGTGCCTCCCTCTGGGGAGAAAACTAGGCGACAAAATTACACTGCAGGAATTGGTATTTCACTTATATGGTGCCGCAGTAAAAAGTGATACCAGTTCCCGGAAAATGTACTAGTCTGCAATGGTAAATACCAATCTGGAGTCCCATTGAAAAAAAAATATTGGAAATTCCGAAAAGAATATGGATTCAAATGCAATACAAATGATTAAATGTATCCGAAATCTTAAATGGTTTTTTTAATATTAAGGAAAAAAAATTGCGATAACAATGATTTATATTGAAAAAACAAGTGCAACTTCTTATAAATGTATTAAACGCAATACTGATCTTATTTCTTTAACTAAACATATTTTTTTCTTTTAATTACGAAATTAAGACTTATTGGTTGTAACCCCTTTTTCATAGCGAGTTTGCATTCTGTAATGTTAATTTTATTAGCTTAAGATCTGTTTCGTTCAAAAGTATTGAAATTAAGAGTATAGGGAACTGTAACTAATCGGTATTCAATTTGAAAGAATTGTATTTTATGTACAAAAAATATATAATTTGTCACGCGCACAATTTAATAAAAGGAATATTTACAGATTCCTTCTCTAAACTAAGAACCAAACATTAATCTCGATCTACATTCGGAAAAACCATTATGGGAGAAGGGTGGTGTGTGTGGGGGGAAGCATTGAGTATTTGAAAGAACTGAAGAATAACATTTTTTTCCACCCACTCCCAGTATCTATTTCTTTTTCTAAATTAATCTTCACCCAATCGGCCCCATATCTTTCGACCATGAGTACGACACATGAGAGACTTACGACAGACCATTTCTTTCGCCAACGCAGGTCGTCCACATGTTAGAAAAACATAGCCTTTCGGGCAATCCGGATAGAGGGAATCCTTTGGGATTCGCCAACTGCGGATTTTCTTTTTTCTGTAGCGCTTTCTACCAGGACAGTTTCTTTTTGTTGGATGTGCAGTTGTGTTTTCGTTAAGAATATATTAGATTTCTACGTATAGATCCGATTTGGAGATAGAAGCTTAAGTTGTCATAGAATTAAGCATGTTCTATTTTAGAGTATATACCGTAAAATCCGGAGTATTTGAACGCAAAAAATAAGATCGAAACTTAAGGGTGCGCGTTATACGCCGGGTATAAAAACGATAGCTTCAAAAATAACAAAATAGATGAGCATAAAGAAAAATTTATTTCTACATGTATCGCGCGCGAAACACTGTTTATTTAATAGATACAACTTGCCTTATGAACTAAAAGAGAATTGTAGTTCTAAAAGTATACTATTTTTCCTAAAGTCTGAAATAATACCTCGAATAAATGATCAAAACGTAAAAGCAATGTATACTAATATTTGAGACTCCTTCGTTAAAAAAGGGGGTGCGCTTTATATATATATATATACGGCGAATATACCTAAAAATTAAAAAAATCAGGTTCAAAGTAATAGGTGCCCGTTATACGCCGGATTTTACGGTATATTAATATTTTTACAGATTAAGGCTGTGTGTGTTAAGTTTATTCTTTCTTTAAGGATACCAGGACATGCTCGAAAGAGTAAAATGCCAAAAATAAGACTTTGTTTATGGGGCATATATCTTTAAAAATTTCCATTAGAGCTGAGATTTTTTTGTGATCTAAATAAAGATATTTTAATCATTCTGTAGAAATACAAAGATAGTTTTTTTCAATTCCTACTATTAGCTTACACTCTTTATATATTTATTTATCTTCGTGGAATTTTCAATCGTTAATAAAATACATTTTAAAGCGCTCAATTGATACATGATTGATTATATACATGATTATTTTGGATGGCAATACAGTAATTTAATTATAATTAATAAAAATTGATTAAAACTAATTATTCAAAGAACTACAAATACAGCCACGTTGGCATCATTTTTGGCCACTTAGCGACCCTTTTGGCGACGTGTCAAAACATGTAAAAAATTTTTTCTCACCTTTTTAAAGCACTCGTTTGAGCTGAAATTTTCTATACACTATTGTTTTGGGTAAAAATAAGGTAACTTAATTATAATGAATTAAAATTAGTTGACTGAAACTAATTATTTAAAGAATTACAGATACAGCCACGTTGGTTTTATTTATAGCGACTTGGGTCAAAACATTAAAAGATTTTTTTCCGTTTTAAAACATTCAGTTGAACTGAAATTTTATATACACGATTGTTTTGGATGACAATACGATACTTAAATGATAATTAATAAAAGTTAATTACCACTTAATGTTGTGATTCTGTCATACGTATATACATATTTATATTAATTGTAACTATTTAATAAAAAGTAGATAAAATAAAATTTTTCTTTATTGATCTAAGTAGGAATTGACATAATTTTTTATATATATATATATTACTGTTCCGTTTAACTTAAGTTGGACTTAATTTTTGAGATCTCATAGTAGATACTTATATTTTAGGTACCATTTTTTTAAAAAAAGTATTTCTTAAACATATAAATTATTTTTTGCACATATATAAACAATACACAAAGTATAGTGAACCTATTTTTTTAGTAAAATATGAAGATAGTCTATAAGAAAAAGTCTGAAACTTTGTAATTTCTATTTTTTCTCCTTTTTCACACATAAAA
>BMAV01017407.1:147123-163480 GCA_019973955.1 Trichonephila inaurata madagascariensis | reverse complement strand
AATTTGTAGAGGAACTAGTTATAGATTCCCGTATTTGATAGTTATGTTAATGAATCTTTCAAGCACCTATCAAAACATATAATAAAATGAAAATCGTTTGGAAATAATCTTTTGTGGTTTTGAATGCTTTTTAAGTGGCTTATCTAGAAACATTTAGAATTTATGTAAATGAAACGTGGTTTAATTTGAAATGCAACTTTCGTAATTATACCGGTTATATTTACTTTTGAAATTATTGGAATACAGTCGCAGAATGCATTATAATCAAAAATCTAATGTGTGCTGCACATCGCCTTTTCTTTTTAATAATTACGTTTTGTTGATTTTAGTTATAATTAAAATGTAATTTAAAGACGTGTATGTGTAAATCCATTCCGTATGACCTTCAATCAATGAATACTTCCAACACACAATTATGCTATACGGTATCAAAAGATAATAAAAAATGTACTCTGAATTGTAATAATATTTATTTTTATTTTTTTTTTTTTTTCAAGTGGAGATATATGTTAAATTTTTACAAGTTTTTTAGAGCCACTTTGATTGTCTAGTGGTTAGGATCTCAAACTTTGTGTCTGGCACTGTGCCGATAGTTATTCATTCAAATCATTCTATTTAATTCTGTTTTATGAGCGCAGCATATTTAATTAACCCGTTCAAGACCAAGCGATTTTTCTTGTTTAAGCCCAACTACATTTAAAAATTCTTATAAAATATTTACTGTTATAAAATACGCAAAAATTTATAGTTTTTAATCATTCTAAATTTCCTAAGTTCCAAATTAAGATCACACTTGGTGTGATCACGGGTCTCAGAATGGGAAAGATGCAATCTCAAATACAATATCGTATTTTCTGAAGTGATCGCATATATGTGTGATAATGGTCCTGAACGAAAAACCTTTATACTTGGATGGTGTACGCTAAAAGAATGAAGTACCAACTGCGTTGTTGCCTTTGCCATCTAACATATATTGTTAATTATGATATCCGTCGCCAAAAAATATTGCCTAATTGATTTTTTTCTCTTCCAGGTAGGTTTGTCTTGAATAGAGATCTGAATTTTCGACCTTCTTTCCATTCCAAAGACAATAACGTAGCTTATTTAAGATTATAAGAGTTAAATGGTATTGAAACATCAATTTAAAAAATACATCTTTTAAAAAATTTAATCCATTTTTCACAATTAAGGTATCCGACTACGTTCGGAACCGTGATTTTAAAAAGTGCATAAATGGATAACTTTCATGATATTTAGTGTCACTTAGATTAGAATTCATGTATAAAATTTGTTTTAAGGATATTTTGACAAAAAAAATTATTTAAATATAATATTTCGGCAAAAAATTAACTTAGAATAACCTTTTTTCAAAATGTTCTCCTTTTGTGAAAAATTCTTCTATTATAATAATATTTTGCCTGTGTATAGTGTACTTCTGTACAGAGGCTCAACTATGATTTTTGAAAAATTCGCATTATTTTCAGAGTTACAACCCATTGAAATAACTATCGGCGTTTTTTTCCCCTTAAAATTTCTCCCCCCTGTTGTCGTAAAACATGGATAAACTCACTTCTAAGTTATATATAGTCAAAAATTCTAGTTGAGCCTCTGTACAGAGGTCTGAGCTATATACAGGCAAAATATTATTATAATAGAACCATTTTTCACAAAAGGAGAATATTTTGAAAATGGGTCATTCCATGTTAATTTTTTGTCAAAATATTGTACTTAAATAATTTTTTACTGTAATACTATTCTTAAAACAATTTTATATACATTTTATAATCTAAGTGACACTAAATATCATAAATAGTATCCATTTATACGCTTTTGCAAAATCACGGTTCCGAACGTAGTCGGATGCCTTAAACAATAATTAATTTATTGTGTACTTAACCTTGCACAAAAAGTTAACTCTTAGCGCGCACAATCAACTTTAATGTCCCCGCTAGGAATAAATCTGTCGGAATTGCGTTTGGGACGAAATCACGATTATTTTTTAATCACTTTTTAATGTTTATTATTCAATGAAGTACCATAAACTTTTTTTAATTGTTGAATGTAGCTGTACAGTTCACCTCATTTAATACGTTTATCACATTTAAATTATGCTACCATAAATTGCTACAACTATATTTAATTAGCTTTCGAATTAGCAAGAGTTATTAATAGAAGCTATTAGGAAAAATCCAAAACTTTATTAAAATTCCTCTTGGATTCTTTTTTTTATAATTTTTTTGCCTAAATATATGTATGAATGTGTTTCCAAAATTAAATAAGAAAATAACCAGACATGAGACTTGATTCTTCGTTTTTAATTTTTGAAAAACTCTTTCTCGTCTAAGGAAGGAGAAAAAGATGACTATGAGCGTGATTCACGCACAAGGCGACAAAAGTAGTTAAACTTGTTTCTAAGTCGTTATCGTATTTTGCGACCAAGACACACTTTGTAGGCCTCGATTCAAATCTATCATCTGGTCGAAAAATTGTTTGGGAAAGTTGCTTACCCTTTATTTAGTTTCTCTTATATTTCAAAATTCCACTTTTAGGAAAGCGACATTTAAGAAAATGGATGCAATTCCAACATTTTTGGGTGCAAATTTCTATGCATCTTAAGTCAGATGTCTATGTGCAGTTTATTTAAATGTAGATCTATTTGTGGGAATAACGTACTTTTCATCAATTTATGTTAGCCCTAAACATAATCCAGTAATTCCTGAATGATAGCAATATTTTTTCCTTGTTTGCTAAACCTTTTTGTGTATTCGTTTTATGTGTACAAAACAATCTTTCACAAAACACAGGCTACTTTTTACTTTACTTCTGTTGTTTCTCATAATCCAGAATGAAATCCATTCTAAAATTGCTGAATATTTTTAGTTATAAAAAATCGGAATGGTTGTACAATAAGGTTTTAAAAGAATAAGCGTGGATAAGTGTAAAAATTTTGCTGATTTGGTCATGTAACTATGTATTTAATAGCGGCAATTTTATAATGTGCAATCCATATTTTTGTATTAATGTAATATTTATTGGATATTTTATGTTACGAGTTTATATTTCATGGTGCTGAAAATCGACAGCGACCATGTCGTCCGATTATATGGCATGTAAAGGACCCATAGAGTGTCTGTTTGGTTTGGGCGCTCTCGACAAAATTAAATCCTAGTATAGGTTCGTATCGTCAAGCTCAGGTGCTTCCCTTTGGGTGTCAGAATTACTTGCGGCGATTGGTACCGCATATATGGTGCCTCACTAAAAATAGATATCATCTTCCGGGGAATGTACTTGATCTGCAATGGTAAAACACATCAATTCACAGACCATTAGAAATAAAAAAATTATATTACGGGTTTTATTTTTAAAATTCACAAATTTCAATATTGGAGGCTTTAAGCTTACAGTTTAATATCGAATATTTATTAATCGTTATAATTAGATTATATTAACTCTACGATTAATAATTTCTTTTATTTTGAAATTTTGAATCATTGGAGGGCATTTTTAATAAGTACCTGCAAGTGTTATTAGTTGTTGTTCAATTAAACGAGATTTATATTTATCTAAAGATGCTTTTTCTTAAGTACTTTAAGTCTTGAATGTAAATAGAACTTTTCCCCTGATAAATTAATTGAAATGTAACTATCAAGCTTAATATTGATAAAGAAAACTTGATGTATAATGAATTCTTGTTAACTAGTAACTGTATTGTTTTCAGCCGTATTATTTTTACGGGACTTGAGAGAAGTTGCTGAAAGCTACTAAAAAAAAAAGAAAAAATGGCTCGGAAAATATTTTCTTCTAAATATAAAGTTCCTGTAGAAGTTTTAATCAATGAATTCTAGAATATACCACAAAAATAATATTCAAATATAAGTAATCCGAATACATTGTCTTAATTTTTTTTTCAATTCTTACTATTAGCTCTCACTCTCTCTCTATATATTTATTTATTTATCTTGGTGGAATTTTCAATCGTTAATAAAATACATTTTAAAGCGCTCAATTGAGCTGAATTTTTATATGCATGATTATTTTGGATGACAATATAATAATTCAATTATAATTAATAAAAATTAATTGATTAAAACTCATTATTTTAAGAATTACAAATACAGCCATGTGTTGGCATCATTTTTGGTGACTTAGTGACCCTTTTGGCGACTTGTTTCAAAACTTGAAAAGGTTTTTTCTCACGTTTTAAAACATTCAGTTGAACTGAAATTTTATACACGATTGTTTTGGATGACAATACGACACTTGAATGATAATTAATAGAAATTAATCACCACTTAATGTTGTGATTCTGCCCTATGTATATACATATTTATATTAATTGTAACTATTAAATAAAAAGTAGCTAAAAGTAAAACTTTCTTTGTTGATCTAAGTAAGAATTGACTTAATTTTTTTTTTATATATTACTTGTTTAAACTGATTATGAAAATTCAATTATTTTGTACCCACAATGTCTAGTCTGGCTAATATCTAATGTTTGATATTAATTAACAATCTGAATTTCCTGTGCTATCCTATACTTACCCTTTCTTGAATGAGCCTGATCATGATAATGTCATGGTCAGCTGTAAATCTATTCATATATTATAATAATTATTCAGGAAATACTCCCCAAATACCATCTTGGGTGGATCAATAAACGACAAACCACATCACATCAAATGCGTAGCTGATTTCAGGGTCTTTGTATTTGATGTTAGCGGCATATATTTGTGTTTGACATTGATTTTTATTGCAATCTTACAAGAAATTGAATAAGATTTTTTGGAAATACACACGTGCACACACACCTATGATTTAATAAAGGAAAAGTATTAATTTCTGTGATGGGTGTTCCTGTTTAAGTTTAACCCCTACTCTAATATTTAAAGTGAGGTTCTAAACTTGAAACAATTTATTTTAGAAAAATTCTTACTAGTGAAGTCTAGAAGTAATATTAAAGGTGACTACGTTTAGAACCATGATTTTGAAAAAGCGTTGTATAAATGGATCATTTTTATATTTTGTGTCAATTTAACTGAAAAATACACTTAAAATTGTTTTATGAATATTATCACACGAAAAAAATTATTTTAAATGCAATTTTTTAGCAAAAAAGGGAGAAAGAACGATCTATTTTCAAAACATTCTTTTTGTATGAAAAATACTTATATATACAAGCAAAATATATTATAGAACTAGGATTTCTACACTGAGGTTGAACCAAAATTTTTGAAGTACATAATTTAGAATTTACATAATTTACATTGATTCATATTTTATTATAGCAGAGTAAAAAAAAATTAGTAAAAAAGTACCCGTTATTATTTTAATTGATTGTAACTGAAAACAATGAGAATTTTCCAAGAATTGTAGCTCAACACCGGTAAAGAAGTCTTGGCTATAAAATAGGTAAACCATTATTACAGAAGAATTTTTCGTAAAAGGAGAGTGTTTTGTAAACGTCATTCTTCATTTTTTTGCCAAACAATTGATTTTAAATAATATTTTATTGTAATAACATTTAACAACAATGCTATATGTATATTCTAATTTAACTGATCCTAAATGCTAATTATTAATTTGTGTGTTTTTTCAGAATCACAGTTTTGTACGTTATCAGTCACTTTAAGTATCTAGTGACTGGTTAGTAGTTAGTTGTTTTCAATTTGAAAATATCAGGGGTTTTTTTTTTTGCTTTAGTTTTCTGTTTTATAATATGCTTATGTAATATTATAATTCAAAGAGATATTTAAATGTAAGTGGAAACAATAATGTATTTGTTTTAAAATATATTAAATGTATGTGTGATGTAACTCTCGCGCGAACGAATACATGTTGTAATGTTTGCTATTTAGAAAAATGTTCGTAACTGGAGTCCTTATCTTTTGACATTATGTAAAGGCAGCCTTATAATGGTACTGAAAAGTGAGAAAGATGACATTTTCCAACATATTATCCTGTTAATGAAATTTTTCCGCTAACTCGTTATCTTTTTTTTTTTTTTTTTTTAAAAACAAAAACAGGTATTTCGTTTTGACTGCGATGTATAAAATTTCCTAAGGATGAGGTCAGGTATTAATTTCTGCTGTTTTAAGCGGGTAATTTTTTTTTCTCATGCGCTATCATTTGCATGAAACGCAATTTTGAAATGGATGCAGTCTGGTGTTTCGCAGCTCCTGAGTAAGCTGGTATCTTTCTTAATTTTTTTTTTGTCTGGTATTTCCTCAGTCAGTTTTATTTTGGTAATATTTCTGGGTATCTGAAGGGCAAAATGAACAAATATCTTCAACAGCTTGTTTTGTTACAAGGAAGGAGGATCATTATATCATGTGGTTGAATTGTATTTTTCTTAGTCAGCATGATCCGTCAATTTATTTTGCAAGTTAAATAGCCATTTCTTTGCCAAATTTATGCAATAAAAGTTTTTTTTCAGTTATTGATAGGTGATGGATTTATGACGTATTCGTATGAAAATATATCAGCAGAGATGTGGTTTGATTTTATTCATGGTGGTCACATTTTAGCCTAGTCATGACCTTTGAAACTAGGCTGTGATTTACAATGTGTCTGTAGTCCTTAATCTTATGCAAAACTTTCATCACGGCTTTGGATTTGTTTTGTAGATTCACTTACCAGCAATGACAATAGCGGTTTGAAGAAAAGCAATGTGGAGTCTTGTGTATCTATGATATGGTGTTATATCTAGGGAAATCACAAATATTTATTAATTGTAAAATTTCAAAAAGCATTTATAGTTAGACATTTGTGTGTAGGAATCCCCTATATATACTTTTTTTTTTTAAATTTACATTTCAAAAGTGCGTGAATTACTTAAAAAAAAAATTTTTTTTAATTAATGTTTTTTTTTTTTTTTTTTTTTTGTTAATCGAAATTCGAATAATTCAGTGAAAATGACTTATTATTTGTTACACTCGGTGAATAATTCGCTTGTACTTATAACTCATTCTATATATTTAATTTTAGTGTGGAGATAAATTGAAAATGTTTATGTTGAGTTTAAGTTTGATTTTTTGCGATACATTTTCAGTCAAATCTTACGACGCCTCTTACTTTTTCATCAAAAAATTTATTTCTAATTTCCTAATCATTAACAGTGTGTTTTGAAATTTCAAAGAGTGCAAACAGAAGATATTATGCAATGTTTTTTAGTCTTGTTTACCTCTATTTGCGGGGGGGGGGGGAATTAAAGCACTGGGGAAGTCGAAATAGTTGCTCTTTTTCAACAAAAAAGCCTCAGTTCGCGTGAAGCTGTTCGAAACAGTGTGTTGTGAAAAAGAATCAAAAACAAAATACTTCTTCTATTGCCTCCTGGTAACGGCCTTTAGCAACCTTGCCTTTGGGTATTACCTGGTGACGTAATTATCAACTGCTCTAGGTAAAGCAATTGAGCCATTGCTTATAGTTGTGCAATTTTAACATTCTGTAACCATTCCATTGAAGAGAAACATTTCAGTTAACTTCATCAGCTGTTTTCGAAGAATTATCTTCTTGGGGATTCCAACTTTAATAAAGCTAGTTTAACAACTATGTGTTCATCTAACTTTGATTATATTCAACAACAAAAATTTTTTTCTTGTAACTATGACTGGAAATTTTCCTTTTCTTAACAATATATTAAAACTCAAGTTCAAACGTGCAAATTTATATCTGAACAGAGCGAAAAATATGGTTTCTCCCAACTTGCATTCAAATAAATGGTATCCTTTATCGCAAAAGTTCCTTATTTACGCATTTCACGTGTAGCCAAAGCTACTTAAAATGAGTAGACGCCAAGCTTTTGAAAAATGGGTGCCTCTCTCGATCCATTTGCATATCTTATCTTGTTACTTTAAAAAGTCTGGTTTGGAATTTCTACAGGCCGTTCCCGCAAGAGTTCTTCAGCTCTTCCTTTCCAGAATCCAAATGTATAGATAAAAAGAAATGAAATGTTTTGAATATTATGCTGATTTGCTTCACGGGTTCGATTTCGTCCGGGTAAAGGACATATTTTGTATCGTTTGATGTGTGGAGTTGTTAGAATTCGAGTGAATGCAAATTATCCTGAAAGCACTGAATGTCGACCAAATTCTAAGAAAGCTGTGAAGTTCGAGTTTGGATACGTTTAAGGATTGATTCCCTGAAAAAGGCATGCTATATAACGAGTTTCGATTTCACTAAATTTTCTTAGTCCTGAAACTCTGAAAGCTTTTTTTGAAAACTAAGTTTTCCATTTAGATGTATTTGGAAATTATTCTCGTTAATTATAAATTCGTATATATTTTTTGACATATCCTTAAAAATGATATTTTTCAAGAGTTAAAATTTAATTTTTAATTTAGTGCATAATTATTTTACTTCAATTTTTGTTTGTTTTGAAAGTAAGGTTTTGTGTGAAGTTCGAATATTTATAAGATTAGCAGAATGGTTTGTAGCCTTTATAGCCGAATGACCATGGTCGCAATTTCGTGGCAGGGGTTATCGAGTCGTGGATTGGAGTCCTGGTGGTGTTGAAAATCTGCCGTGTAAAGGGGACTAATCAGTGGCGTAACGGAGAACATTTGGGTCCCCTGGAAAGTCAGGCTTTGGGCCTCCCCGCGATGCGGGGGTGTACGTTACGTCTGCGACTAATGCTCATTGCTGTGTCCTCCCGTCATTATGCCCTGGAAGCTTAGAGAGTAGGGTGCCAGCTCAGGTCTTGTCCTCGTCATTTGACGTAGGCTCAAAATTTCGAACTCCGTCTCCTGTAGCCCTCGCACAGCTTCAGCGTTCGAAGTTGCCAATAGACAATAGAAAAGTAGCATTGTAACTCGCTGCTTTTGCCGGATGATTTTCGCAAATTAAGTTTTCTTTCGTTTGTTTTCTTCTCGAAGTATGCTAAAGACATAAACTGAATAAGTTTTACAAATAATGTATATATATCGCCTAGTTGGATTGGAGTTTTGAGAACGTAACATCCATAAATTTACTTTTTTTTTAAAAAAAAATAAAGTCATTTTAAGAAGTCGCAAAAATTTGACGTTAATAAACACTCGTTCCTTTTTCAAACTATTGCACTCATTTTAGTGCAATAAAGCTCATTCGAAAGAGCCCAAAATAAGTTTCTTTGAAATTATCTTTTACTTCGGATTTCTGAATATTTTTATTTATTTTAATGATTCATTTTGGTTGATTTTTAGGGTCTTTAAAAAAAATATCCTTCTAAATGCTTAAAAATATTTCTAAATATTTAAGATTCTGAAATCGTTGAGATAAATACAAAAATATTTTCAGGAATCGTTAGAAAAAAATGTAAATATGAAGAATCTTTATTGTTTATTACACTTTCCGACTTCACGTATTGCATTAAAATGGAAGCATTAGTCTAGGTTCGAAATGAAAAATAGAATTACTATATAAGAGTAACGTTAGGTTTACACGATTTCAAAATGGTCAGTGGACGGAGCTTTAAGGGTGCTTGCGATTTGATAAAATTTTATTTCCTATAAAATTTATTTATATTACGAAGTAACGCACAAAAAAAAATGTGGGTCAAAATAAAGTGATTTCAATCAGGTATTTTCACTGTACCCAATTGTACTTCTCTATTATGGCATTGAATTTTATAGCCGTGGTAAAGTTTCAACCTCACCGAAATGTCACGTACTTCAGCTACAATGAAATTTCATCAAGTTCAGCGAAATCCTTACCTAATTTCATCACAAGCATTTTCTATCTTTTTAACTCTATGAAGAGGGAAAGAAGCAAACTAAAGAATTCTGAGACAGAATGAAAGTGAGAAGAGAAAACGAAATGTAGGTGACCCCAAAAATCAGCTGCCAGAAGTATACTGGTCTTAACAAAAGGGCAGATAAATTTTTCAACCGAAGATCTGGGCTACACATCAATGATCACTTTGTATGACCAATGTCATTGCTACCGCGATGATTTTAGCTCTGCTTTTTTCGGAGACATCTTGTTTTTATACTACTTTTGTTTCAATAAATAGTTTTTTATATTCCGTATATATATATATATATTCCTCTATTTCCTGTATCATTCAAAATTCTATCTTTGCTGTATGAACACTCAATATTATGTGGTTAAATTTAGATTTCAACTATCTAGCAACTTTAAATTTGATTTTTCTTTTCAAATGTTAAGAAACATGCTAAACAATTGTAGCTAGTTTTTTTTTATTGCCATTTTTATCCAGAGTCTACCTTTTTATTTGAAGTGCTCTATCATTAAATCTGAAAGCGTTTTGGCGTCATTTGTGATATTCTACTTTTGTTTGCTTTACGTTCTTTTACATTAATTTATTAAGAATTTATGTATAATTAGGAGTATGCTGAAATGTTAACTTTCAAAAAAAGTATCGATAAATTTTCGCTCCAGAAAAGAATAATTGGATTTTACTTCATATAATCGATAAACTTGGAATTAAAAAGTTTAGTTGTAGTATTTATTACTGGAAAAGTACGAGTAAAATAATTTGTCATTTGGAATGCTGTGTCCCCTTGAAATTTTGTAGTTTGTAAAAATAGATAGGAGTACTACTTATCAATGCTGGCAATGATCAAATCATTAAAAAATATTTACCTTGTACTGTAGATATACGTCAAAAAATATTCTTGTATTGCTTGGTTTATTCTGTATCTTTTCATAATTGTGTGTGATCCCAGGATGTGTTTTATCGTCTTTTTATAAATTGCATCTTATAGACTCGGTTGTATGTATTTCTATGTAGTTGTAACATTCATTTATGAATGTACATATCCTCGTTCAAAATTGTTTGTTAGTTTCATCTTTTTAACTATTAAAAAGAGTTAAAAGAGTAATTGAAAATTATGGTATTCTTTCATTTTGAATTTGTGAAACATTTAACCACACAATTTACACATGTTTCTGTGATTTTATTGTTGTAAATTTGTGAATATATGCTTCGTTAGTGCATCTACGTCCTTTATTTCAGATATTGTAATAGAATTTGAGATTCAAATTCTAATGAAATTCAAACAAACGTTGTTTATTTAGTTATCTTTGTCTATTTTAGAACTATCTCGAAGCTTGTGACAACTTCCTTGTGTGTCTCTTGCAAAACGAGACATTACTGAAGCTGATATTGATAAGCATAGACTTCTAAAGACATACACACAACCATCTATTTTATATTTCAAATTAATAATTGTGTGTCTTGTAATCTGATGACATCGGTATGTAACAAATATTCTTTAATAATAGAGAAGTTTAACTAGAGGAATATCATTTATCATATTTGCAAAGAACAATATTGTTTCTTCGTTTTTTTACCTTCTAATTTTATTTCAAATTGTATAAGGAAGGATATCAATTGATGCATTTTCTTTCGTAAATCGTTTCGAATTGTATCGTTTCATATTACTTAACTTTCTACCTGGTTTTTTTTAACTGTTAACTTTATTGCCAGTAGTAACGAGCATGTGAATGTGTGCTACAAGATTCGAAATCTTCAAGTTTTTACAAATTGTTAATTATTTACTTTACAGCTATGGGGAATCTACCACATAAAAAATAATCTATGAATCTCAAGTTGAAGTCTGTATGGATAATTCATCGTTATGCTTGAAAGTACTATTTATTCCACTCTATAAAATGGCTGCATCTTTTAACGCGGAAAATTCCTTTTTGGTACATTGAAAAGATGTCGTAAATATTCTGTTTGTCGCTTTTGAAGGTCAACGACAGGAAACATTAAACCATCCTTCTGGATGGAGTAGTAGTTAAAATCGTAACAAGCATCTCCACTAAAAGGGAAGCTATGTTATTATGGTAATGACATTCGACGTTCAGTATTTCTTTTTTGCCCGTCGCATGGCCTCGAGATTTTCGTTTCCTGAAACAAATCCACCAGCACTAATAGCAAAGCGCCAATTTAGAATAAAAGGCTCGAATATGTAAAAATTCTCTTTATGTTGCATGAGATGAAAATATAAAGTAGTCTTTGGGCTCAAAATATTAGATCTCTAACTTTCCTTGGATCCTTATAAAATTCAGTTCGAAAGATTTTAACGTGTTTGTATTTATGTCAGATGTTACATTATTAAAACTTTTCTCCGTTTATAATTTCCCCATGTATATTCAAAACGTTGTTTCTGATTTAAAAGAATATAATGCTACTTAAATCTAACCAAATAATTGGTATTTTTTTTTAATTGTATCATTACTGGATGAGAACATTCAAAATACTTTGTTTTTCAATTATAAAATAGTTAATCGGATAAAATCCAATTAAAATAAATATTTTTCATAATTATACTGTACAAAACGCAGTTCAATATTTTTTAATTTCCAAGCTATATTTGAATTCAAAGCAGTATTTTGGTTACAATATGTCTAGGGTATAAAAAAAAAATTTGAAAGAACCATTCATAACACTAAATCCCTTCATACAAAGGTCATAACTGAAAAATAATACAATTTGAATAATTTTTTCTCTAAAAATAGATTACTTAATTTTTCAAAATTATTTTTTGGTATAATTTTTGTTTTAAATTCACTTTCCTTTCTGAAATTAAAAATTAATTTAAAATAAAATTAGTAAAGTCTGTACGGGTCTTGGAGATTATTAGTTTGTTGTTAGACACTGAATTTTTTTTTTTTTTTTGGACCTTCCTTAAAGAACACACGTTAGCTAGTGTGTTGATCATGTTGCATTCATGTGAGCTGTTAAGCTCTTAGCTGCGATATATTTTGATAACATTTATTTGACAGTGATTTAAAATTTCAGGAGTGAAATGTTCGGCTTTGAATGCAGTGTTAATTAAAATAATAAATGTCATGAATTCAAAAATATAAATTATTAATTATTATGTGAAATAATTATCATGAAATGGTAACAAATCATTCTTGAAAATGAAATTCTGGTCTTATATAGCCTTAAAATGATTTTTCTGTTTCTTTGTTATATGTGTATTTTGATTGCTGTTTTATCTTGTGTTCACTGCTGTTTTTTGTAGAATTAGTATGAATATAATTATATTTACTTATTCGATTTTCTTTGTCGAGAAGTTTTCGAATAAATATTTATTTGCATTTTTATGTATTTCATTTTGATAGTTTTATTGCTTTATCTCGTGGGAAAAAGAAGTTTCGATTTTGTAGAATATCATTTAAAATAACTTTTTATAAAAAGTATGAATATTTTTCAATATGTTCCCTGTAATTTGTTAGAATGCTATTTAAAAGTCTATTTTAATGTTTTTATTCAAAACGTTCTAATATATATTTTAAAAAAATCGTCTGATCTATATTAAAAACGTTCATTGGGTATATCAGTTTCTTATAAAAAAAGGCAAAAAATAAATAAATAAAAAAAAACGTTTAAAAATATTTTAAGCATGTTACATTTCTTTTAATGAAATATAATTTCAAATATTTTGATAAAATATTACCAAAAATAAATCTGGGTACACGTATAATGGATCAACGTTTTTTTTTTAAAAAAAATTTTAATTTATTTATTTTATTCTTACTGAAACGAGATAACATTTATTTCTGAAATATCGGGTTACTTCGTACCCTTTGGATTAAGTTACTGAAATTGGATATATATATGGTCCAATTGTTCTTCAGTAATTATTACTTCACTTCCTGTTTTCATGCAGGTTTTTATCTTTAATTTCCAAATGCTGAGAGAAAAGGGAGGGAGGAATATTTAAATGATGATTTTTGTTAAATTTGCTGGAGCTTGGGTTTCGAATACAAATGCGCTTTGAGAGGGAATGATTTTTCACAACAAATGGATATTTGTACTTTAACTTTTTTTTTCTTTTCATGTAATTTATGCTTTATTTTGTAACTTTTCATTTTATTCAATTGTCTTTTCTTTTTCTATTTTTGGAAATTTAAATTGAACTTTTTTTTCCTACAACGCTTGTAAATTATAGTATCAATTACTCTTTGAAGATGTAATATTTGAAATGTTATTTTTTAAGAAAATATAGCGTCTTTTAATTGTTTTGTTTGAATATTTAAAATTTATCATATTGTTTCTCGAAATTTTGGGTATTAATGCACTCGTACTCTTTAAAGTGTAAAATTACTTTTGGAACACTTAAAGAATAAGCAGGAAATTTCTTTAATTCCATATAAATAGAATTATTTGATCTTTTCTATCTTTTCTTGCTTACAGCGGTCCTATCCCTTAAAAGGTAGTTCATTACACATTCACTCAATAAATTTCGCTTTATTTTGTGAAAAGCAATTGACATACTATCGATATAAGTAACTACCCATTTTACTGCGGATCATTTTATTAATTTAGTAATTGCTTCAAACTCTGGCAAAACAATTTAAGTTGCCTCTATGGGAATGAAACAGTAGTTATCTTAATTTTATGTAAATTATATAAAATAAACATTTCTCAATAGTCATCAATAGAAATTTCCTAGTTATATTTATAAAAGTTGAGGACGTTCGCCATTTGCTTACATGTAATTAAAAACACTTTTTTCTGTTTCAATATACTTAGTACCATTTCTATAAAATCTTATTTTCGTGCACCTCTTGGCGACAATTTCAATATTACGCCAGGATGGCGCCAACGCGCGATTTTAAAATTTGGTCGTTTTAACACGAAACAAGATGGCATCACAACTGAAATTCAATGAAGGCATTGTCGTTCGTGTGAAAAAAAAATCAACATGACATTAAAGTGAATTTTGGAAGGGGGAACCAATAAAAAAAGACCAAAACCACTGACCTTATATGCTACTGCCTTATACACGTAATATTCCGTTTTATTTGTTATCGGCATACGGAACTTAAGCTAAGTGTCCGTAATCGTGTTACTGACATGCAGATTTTCTCCTTTCTGAAAGAACGAATGGTCTTTCTGCAGAACAATATGCATCTTTCTGACAACCATACTAGTTCAATGTCAAAAAGTTCGAAATAATTATTAGCCGCTGTCCAGACCCTCACAAAAGGGGGGGGCGATTATAATTCTCTTTGGAGTATCAAATAATTTTTGTCGCTGAGGAAATGCATCAAAATAAGTTCCAACCACCATTTCTTTGAAAATGGCGTAAGGTTTTTATCAACCGACAAAAATTAATGTATAATAAATTTAACTAACCTCATTTCAACATTGATTCAAGTTACACAGACGCGCGAAGGAATAATAGATATGTTATTTAAATTGTTACGAAATGCCAGAACACAGTTTTGATAGCCATGCATAAAACTTTGTTTCTTTTTTGAAAAGTAAGCCATCCAGATATTACGAAGTGTGTTATCTAGACATTTGAAAAAACACTTTACAACAAAAATAACGAAGTCTGGACTTTTTCGAATTTTTCTGCCTCGTCTGGTTTTTACATAGATCGATTGACTAAGACAGAGCATCAAAACGTATTCTTAACCCCGTCACGATGCTGGAACAGAACGCTTTTCTGGTCAGTGACACTCTCAATTCACTTGCGCGAAAAAGAAATTGGACGTCTTTGCTGTAGAGAATATGTTCTTTTCTTCTCTGGATGCTTGCCAAACAGGAGGATATGAAATGTACACATGTGAAATTTATGAAAGCTGCTTGCTCTTCGGAGATTCAGATTTCTGAGCGAAAGTGAAAAGCTTTCCATTCGTCCCATTTATGCGTCAAGCTTAGCAACTTGAGTCCTGCAAGTGACGTTTCTGTTTATGGACAAATAAATAGTCGAATATGTGTACATTCCCGAGAAAGTTCTTTACGAGATCGTTTTCCATGTAGTTCTGATCACGTGTTCCTTTTGAATAAAGTTTGAAATTATCCCACAGTTAGATAACTTATCATGGGGGACCATTTAATATGCATTTTCTTGGTAGCTGTAGTTACGTCTTATTATGTGTGCGCTTTTGATAAAATTAATCTAATTGAAATTTTTTATTCTCATTGTAAGCTTAATGTCATTTTAGATTGATGGAAACTAATGACGTATTCTTTTGCCTTTTTAGTTGCTTCAATGGCAAATTTGCTGCTACTGTATAATTTCAGTAACATTTGCATTGTGTGGAATAGAAATTATCTTGATATACTTGAAATTCAAACTCTTACATGTGTTATAAGTTCAATGTATTACCCACATAGCATAAATATTTGTATTGCTCATTTAAAAAAAAAACTGTCAAATCGATGAATATTTTTCTCTCAAAATTCTGGGGGAAATTTTTTTCTCGAACTAAAATGTTATTTAGAATACGCAATTTTTTTTTTTTTTAATATGTTACTTATTATAAATAAGTTTACTGATATTGTATAAGATACAAATATTTTTAAACTCTAAATCTTTAATTTTACATTTCATGAAGTTTTTTTTTTTTTTTTAAATTATTTTGGTTTCTGTATTTAAAAGTGGTGCTG
>BMAV01017407.1:105787-140105 GCA_019973955.1 Trichonephila inaurata madagascariensis | reverse complement strand
TTTTTTTTTTGTTATAAGAAATTGTTCTTGCGAAAAGAAGTTTGGTTTAAATCCGATTGGAACAATTTTAGATTTAATTGAATTTATTTTTGTATGTAGTAGAGTGTAAAAGTTGTACGTTTTTTTAAGGTACATGCATTTGTTATGAATTGTGATGTTTTTTTACTTGTAGGTTAGTTACTAATATTGGTGGGAATGATGAATTGGAGAACTTATTTCGCTCGATTTTCTTTGAATTCTGGGAATCGCGATTAAATTAATAACAATGCTGCTAAAAACAAAAAAATGTGGATTTGTTGGCATAACAGAAAGAGTTAATAGTGCCTTATTTATGATTTTCTTTTTAAAATTGTTTGATTTATTTGTGCAATTACGAACCCCGTACGTATTAATCGAAATGACATTTTGAATATCCTAAAGCATAATGACGTGCTGTATGCTAACACAATACACCCAGAATGTTTACTGTAAAATACATTCCTAAAAATTACTAGTAAATAAAATTTGCGTGGGAGAAAGAAAAGATTGTATCTTAACTTGAAGTATTAGCAGGCTGGAGAAATAATAAATTCGTTACAATCGATAATTTTTTTTTTAAATAATGGAGAAAAAGATTCTCTTCAAAGGCACACCGCTTTAAGGTAAATGTGAATTTTACGACCTCGGAGTGATCTTTTTTATTTTGAGGTTTATTGTTTTTGTAAACACTGTGATAATACGCCTCTTGCAATCTTCTCTCTGTTTGCGACTTTCCCTTTTACAATATTTAATAACCGCTCACATCCGGTATAGTGGTTAGTGATGCTGACTGTTGTGCCGTAGGACGTGGGTTCGAATCCCAGATAAGGCATTAATCTTTCGTAAATGTATAGTGCCTCATAACTGTATAGTGTCATGCCTTTGGGGCATGAGAGAACTCTAAAAAAAACCATCGTCGCAAGTCATCTCGTAAGATTGGTGGAAGAGGACAAAGAGGTGGGAGACCTCTGATTACGCCATGGGAGTTCTCCCTCAGAACTGGGGTGGAACCGAGCCAAATCGTACTATCACGTATATGGTGCTCAAAGCTACAGTAACAACCACGATGATGTGGCTAGGAGCCTTGATCTGATCTTCTGTAGATCAGGTGGCATAAATAACGACAACATTTAATAAAGTTTGCCTATATCGCTGCATTTTCCCCCCTCAATTGGCGTAATTTTGCCATTTGTGTACCGTCCACCAGTAGAATTAACAAACTAAACTAAGAATTTTTTTTTTTTTTGAAAAAAATATGTGCTGCAAATTATTTAAGAACCGATAAAGTTTCGTGGAATTATCTATGATACCTAAAATAAAATTGAAGTTTCTCGTGTTTACACTCGATAATATGAACGAAAAATCTTTTAAGGCTGTTTTCGCCAAATGTACGAGAGCTTGAACTAAACGCGGAGCACATTTTCGGACAGAAAAATGCCTGTATTTTCATGAAAATTTGTAGCCTTGTAACTCATAAATTTGTTTATAATGTAGTGCTTTTAAAATTTCAAAAATATTCCACAAATAATTAATTTTTCTTTTTAACACGTTAAAGGATAGCTCATTTAGCATTACGGTACAGGAGAAACAATTAGAAACACATTTTATAAAAGAAAAAAGGTGTCAACTAGGATAAAAATGAGTAATATGGTAAAATAAGTGATTCGATACAGGATAGTGAAGCCAGAATCTAATATTAATGTTGGAGCACTTACATATCTGAAAAAATATTCCGAATTTGGGTCCTATACTTTAACATTAACCGAAGATAACCTTAAATCTCACAATGTTAATTTTTTTAACTAATACCTACTGAAATCTTTCATAAATTTTTAAAAAGTTACTGAATAAATTAAACGATTTATATTAATTACGTATTTAAAATAAATATATTTTTTATTTTTACATTGAGATTTTTCAGTATTCTGAAATCATCTTTTTATGACTTCTATATCCCGTTTGGGGAAGCAAATATCATCGATTCGAAGCTCTATTAGGTCTCAACACTGTCATATGAAGGATAGCTGTACATTATACAATCAATAGGCTCTTTAAAGTCTTAGTAGGTCTTGACAAGGAAGTTAGGAGAGTGTTCTACTAGCTCCTGGTGCCGCCCTCGACGATTGCCCGCTATTTAAAATTATGAGTGTGTCACCCAAATCCTGTTGTGTAGCACCAAAACGATGTTAACTCAAAATAAATCATTTATTTTCTAATACTGCCCCTAAAAATTTTGAAACTTAGGATATATGACTGAAAAATTTCGTAACTTAAACAGTAAAATATTGAAAATTTCCTTGCCCCGGTATTACGTGAGCATTAGTGCGTTAAAAAAAAACTATGCTGTTATGTTCCAGCCCTTATCTGTGTTATCTTGACACTTTCGATCAGTGGGGATATCGTTTGCGTGAGAAACAAGGAGGTGCTACTGTTAGTCACGGTTGCTTATAAAAAGCATCCATGCGAGTGAAAAATTTCTACAAAAGCTGTAAATGGTGGATTTCGCAATGCGAACTTACGGAGAATTGGAATAGCATGCAAATATATACTTTTTGTCTCTTGCCATTTGGGACAGCACAAAGATTTATGCGGTAGAATTTTGTTCCCTTTTAGTTTATGCAAATGGCTATGATAAAGTAAAACACCCTAAATTCGAGATATGCATCTCAATTTGTGTTAGTTTCGTAACCGTAACAATTTAGATAAGTTGATAATATTTGCGAACACTTTTGATTACGTTCTTTTTTTCTTCTGTATTGACTTGGAAACACGTTCATTTGTGTTATTTGGGATAAATTTCTTTTTGTTTGATTAAATTACTTGTTTCAGAAACTAGTTTTGAAAGTATTGTAAAAAAATATTCCTTAAAAACTGTTCTGGTTTAGGTTCACTTATTGAATGTATATTATTATTTTTTATAATGCTATAACAACGTTTAAAATGGATGATAATTTTTTGAACCATTCCTTTTGACATAACTACTTGTTAATCTATATATAAAGAAAGGCGACTCACTCAGTCACTCCTCACGAGATCTCCGAAGTATTAAACCTACAGATTTGAATTTTTGCAGGCTTGTTTCTTTCATGGAGTAGAGATCTGCTAAAAATTGGTTTTGTAAAAATAAATCCCGAAGGGTTTGCGAGGGGTTTAGGAACGTAACAGATAAATATTCCCGTTTTCGAACTTTGGACGTACAGTTATGAAATTTGGTATGCATGTTTCTTTTGTTGAGCTGAAATCCGCTAAGAACGGGTCTTCCGGAAATCAACTCTTGGAGAAGGGGTATGAGGCATATTGATAATATATATATATATATATATATATAAAATTCGTTTTACCCTTAAATTTGAAATCTAAAAAGTATGCTTATTTTTTGTTGAGTAGAGATCCACTGACAATGGATTTTGTGAAAATCTACTTTGGAAAAGGGGGTTACGTGAGTGTTAAAGATAATTCTGTCTCAGTTTCAGAAATTCAAGTCCTGTTGTTTTTAAATCAAGTCGTGAGGGTTAGAAGAATATTTTTCAACACAATCAAAAGCTAAATGCCTGGGACTTCGATATCAATAATTTATGAACAGTATATATATTCATACATCATGAAATACCTAGTGAAGCCACCAGGTAACGACTAGTGTTATGTAAATGTATAACACCCATAATGTTTCTGTATAGCATTCTGAAAATCACACCAATCAGTTTACTAAGAGAATATTACTTGGTTTTTTTGTACTTTTTAAATTCTCTTAACATTTCAACATGCTTTTTATTCAATTCAAAAGCTACTTATTTAATCTATTCAAACCTGATATTACAGAGAACGTTTTTTTTTTAAAAAAGTTTTAATGTAAAATATACCGTATAAATAGGTCGTCTGGTTGAATTTGTCAAACAGAAATCTTTATTCAAATTACAATCTCATTCTTATTTTATCTTGCCAGGTGTGTTATGACAACGCGCTAGAAAAAACTTAAATAATAAACGATGCGGACGGTATAGTTTTATATATATATATATTTATAAATTGTAAAAAGCAAACTCTTGTTTATTAATAGGTTTAAACTTTATCATTTTCAGTGAAAAAGTTTCAAATAAAATAAAATAAACTTTGAACGTAATCCATGCGCTTGTTTAATGTTTTAAATAGATCTGGAAAAAGGATAGATCCCTCTATGTTCGTAAAAAACGACTTTTTGTATTGTAAAGAATATATAATTTTTATTCCACTGAACGATATTTCAGGTGGAAAAGGAATCACATTTGTGCACAAGTTATTTGTTTTACATGGGAAGTAAACAATTTCTTCTTACAATCCATGAAAAATGTCTGAAGCTATTTGTTGCAATTTATGATTGATATAAAGTTGCACACACACTCATGATTCTGGTTGAAAGTAATAAAGACAAGCAGGACATCGGGGCTCATCCTAACACTTCTAGGATGAACATTATTTAAATTACGTTATATCTGTTTTTTCTCTCTGGCGAAAATGTTTTTACTATCCGTTGATGCACCTTTTTAAATATCTAGAATGTATTACTACCGTGGACAGTTTTAAAATCACAATCCAGAATATAATCAGAATTTAAATGAACTTGGATGATATAAGTACAATATCATTAATGCATAGGTAGAAGCTACATTATTTGACAGAAATGAGAAAATAAAACGGGTAAACAGACATCAGTTCATTCAACCACTTCCAAAGCTAGATTTATCGTAATTATCTGTCTTTCCGTAATGTATGATTTATATGAACTCCTGAATAGTCATGTAAGGACTATTGTACAATTTACGATCCAGCAATCAAAGTAAGAGACAATAGATTTAGAAATGCTGTGAACTGTTTTGTTCGCTCTGTTACCTTCTTAATGGGAGATTCGCAGCGATATTGCAAAATAATGAAATAGTAATAAATGTTTACTGCTTTTTAATAGGGAATCGTTTGAGCTTAAAGTTTTTCACTTTAACATTCTTCTTGGCTCTTCGATTTTTACTGCATATTTTCTTCCTCTTCTACGGGTCACCAACTGATAATTGGGCTGCCAGAATGCCTACATGTTTATCCCATGATTTTCGGTTTTTAATATTGATTGTAGGAATGCATATCGGGATAAATTGTTTATATTCATATTTGATTGAAAAATCGTATAAAATTATAAATATCTTTAGCTACTTTATATGTACAAAAAGCTTTGGAGTTTTCTTTTGTGCAGTAATTTGTTATAATACATCGTGAAAAAAGAATCGATTGTTGTCGAAATTAAAATTTGTAGTTAAATTACCACAAACCAAGGTTCTGGTTTTTTTTAAAAATTTTCTTATTTCCTGTTTTTAAACTTTAGTTGAGTATTAAAAAGATGATTGTTATCTTTTCCCCGATTTTTTAACTAATTTTTACAACATCATTTGGTTTTTGTAAAGTGCTTTGAATATTTAATTGCAACATTTTCATATTCAATTTATTATAATCTTGTTTGTATTTTTATGTAATTTTTCATTCAGACTGAGAGAAATAAACTTTGTTTTTATTAATAAATGTGCGTTTCTACAACACTCGTTTTTAAATGAACTATACATAGAGTAGTTAGACATCTAAATTTAACGTAATCTCTTAAATGAATTCATTTTTACACTCGAGACAATATTACGTATATTAATTTCAGAAAATAATTGCATATAGCCTTTCTTCCCAGTATTGAAATAATGGTACTCTTCAGACAATTACACATTTTTTTTTGAAAACTTGCCTTTTTATTCCTAAGCCAACAGTAAATGTCCTTTCGCGTCTATTGGTCGATATATACATTTCTAATTAAAGGTTTGTAATCATATACCTCTTGGAAGAGTAATGAAAGTAAAAATAATGCAACATGTTGTATTTCTGTTATAAAATTTAGTATTCTTCACTATGATCTTTTTCTAACTCCACATTTATTTATGTCAAATGTAAAGAACTTAAAAACTATTACTTCTCTAAAATAAAATTTTGATTCAAAGCTTTTGCTGTTTTATGATGCAATTTCACATAACTTTACATGTGTAAATTTTTAGCAATTTTACATTAAAAATAAAGTTTGTTTTTATTGTGCCTAATTGGAATTTTCTTCTCTTTTCAGAACACATCGGAACAGAAATGGGATGGACTAAGTTTCGCATCATCCCTGCCAGGGCTTTCAAAAAGATCCTTTACGGGATTTGTATTTGGACCTGCCTCTGCTATCTCGTGTTTAGAATCACCAACCACAAAGGAGCAGTGACATACCTAACTGCTCGCGTTAACAGAGGACTTCTTCAAAATGTTCAATCAATGCAAGCTTTGGCCGCTGCTGCAGCAGTTGCTGCAAATGCAGATTTTCCAACAACTTCACCCCCAGTGAATCAGGATAATCCGACCGGAAGCAGAACTCCCGGAATTCCACAGAACTTTCTAGATTTGGAGCCTCAAGTAGACAATAGTCCAGCTCTAAATGAAAAACAGTTACTGACATTACTAGCCAATCATTCCAATCTTCCGTTAGCTTATTGGTCAGCTAACAAACTTCGCCCCATCGGGAGCAAATCTTGTGTGAAATTTCCTAGTCTTTATGAATTAGATTTTAATAACATTTATTGGCAAAGGCTGCAAACCTCTAATGGCACCTATTATCTGTATGGAGCATATTATGATAACAGATGGCGGGCCGGTAGTGCTCCTGTTGTTAGAATACTTGGTATGATTGACCGCATCAAGCCCATTCCTACTATATGCCAACTGTGGTTTGACAAGAAGAAAATGGTTATTTTTTCACAAGCTACTTACACATACGCTTGGTATAGCAAGTGGGGGAATTACAAGAACGGAATTCTTCAGCCTTTCGTTATATCTTGCAAAGTGCCACCTAAAGAGTCTGGTGGACAGGTTCCAACGAGCGTCTCTTTAGTTGAAAACCGTTGCGACAAACCGACTACGAATCTTCGAGTTATGAATGAAAGGCCTCCTAAAAAACAAGATTTTGCAGTGTGCGTCAAAGGACTCGATTTTCTCCACGAAGATCTTAGTGTCAGATTGGTTGAGTGGCTCGAGTTGCTGAATATTCTCGGTGCGAAAAAAATATTTTTGTATGATCTCGAAATTCATCCAAATATATCAAAAGTATTGAATTATTATCAAAAGGAAGGTCTTGTGCAGTTGACTCCTTTGACCTTACCCGGCAACCAACCCAACTTACCTGGCTTTCGTCATTTGTATTTGAAATCGAAACTGACTCACAAACGTCAGAATGAACTTATTCCGTATAATGACTGCCTCTACAGAAATCTGTATTCTTATGAATACGTCGTCCTCCTGGACATAGACGAAATAATAATGCCTGTGAAATATGATTCTTGGTCAGGATTGATGAAAGAAGTCGTGCAACTGGCATTGAAGGAGAAAAATTATACTAGAGCTAGCTATAATGTTCGCAATGTGTACTTTTTGGATGATCTGCAAGACGGTGATGATTTGCACCACGAGGCACACGAACAAGGAATCCCCAGGTATCTTCACATGTTTCAACATGTATACCGGAGCAAGAACTTCACAAAGCCGGGTTCTTATGTGAAATGTTTCCACAACACCGAAAGAGTAGTGTCTCTGCATAATCACTTTCCTCTTAATTGTTTGGGGACTTGCACTACTTATTCTATTAATACCAGTTTAGCCCAGTTGCAACATTACCGTAAAGATTGTGTTGGATCGTTGAAGAACAGTTGTAAAACTGACTTCCGTCTTTATACGCTGAAAGACACCACTATTTGGCGGTACAAAGATGAAGCTATTAAAAGAACAACTCGGACATTAAGCAAATTAGGATTTTTTTCATAGGTGTTGTGAATGTGTGTGTGTACATTCTTACTGGAGAAAATATGTTTCTGCTGGTATGTGAATCAATCGGGCCGCTTAGATCCGGGAAACCACACGCAAATGTGCTTTCTGTAGAAAATATGGAAGCTACTCATATGAATGCGCTTTGACTTTCAATATGTTCTTATTTATTCATTAATTTTATTAATATTTATATAATTATGGTTCCCAATGTTACTTTAATTTTCTAATACTGCTGATATTCAATACTGCAAGACTTAAACGATTGTGATTCCTCCTATTTAATTTTCTAATATTGCTGAATGCCATTTTTATTAGGATGGAAAACAGTTCGTTCTTCAATGGAATGATCAAGATAAGCTTTAAAAGAAGAGTTTTTACCAAAGTTGGAACACTTCATACGTTTCTGCAGTGCTTACCTAAAGAAAATTTATTGAAGCATGCTCATGCTCCATTCGTCAGTGATAATTCGATTCTTTTTTTTTATGTTGGACTATTAAGATTTACTTAAAAAAAATCGAAGGACAAAGATTTGAGCGCTTGTGCCATTTTGATAAATCAAGAACCTTTGCCCAATCCAGCATATCGCTTTCATTATTTTGCTCCAAACTTGTATGTTAAGAATCTTGATTTGACATGCTACTGGAATCTTCTTGTTAAACTCTCTCGCCCTGACATATCTCAAGAATTACTTAAGTTTATCATAATTGCTGTGTGTGTATTTATTGACTTTTCCACAGCTAATTTTTCCATCTTACAAACATGTACAGTTTTTTTATAAAATATTTTGTCACTGTGTAGCTGTTGATTTTTTTTTTTTAATTCCAGGAAATTCAAAAATGAATGTTTTTTAAATTTTCTAAAAATAGTTTTATTGTTCAATTTTTAGTCCCCATAATTAGAAATTTGATTAGGGTTTTCTTTTACGTATTATACTCTAAAAATGAAATATATACTTTAATATATGTTTATGTAGTTATCAAATAATTGTATGTATCAAAATAAGAATCTGTTTTCTCTATTTTTTTATATAGTTTAATATCATTAAATGGCTTTCAATAAATGAGCTAATAATTTACTGAAGTCTTTTTTTGATATGAATAAAAACTGTGAAACCACTTTTATGTTTATAATGTAAGGACATGTATATCCACTAAAGGAATGTTATGAGTACGTCAATTTATTTCAAATTAAACTTAGCACTTCAATTGAGTTCCTTAAAAAGAAATAACGAATTATTCTGTGTATAATTATACACGAAAATATTAAAATATAGTTCGAAACTCACTCCAATAACATTTTGTTATGAATCAATAGGGATAAAATCCAAAAAAATCAAATGTTTTGGTAAGAATTTACGTATGTGTCTCAAATGAACTATGACATTCAGTTCAGAGTTTGTGTCTCTTGAATTCAATATAACTTACAACAGATTATTCTAGTTAAAATATCTATTGGTTGAAGTGTACAGTATCTCGGGATATTTTGAAGGAAATGTTTTAGCTTGTTTAGGGATTGTTTACTCGTTGTTTCGTTTCACGTATGAGATTATCTTGAAGCTTAGTATCATTCTGAAATCTGTGCTATTGATGTGGGCAATGTCTAAAATACGACACAAATCCTTTGATATGCCTTGGAATTATTATAAACTGTTTAGAAATTTCAATCCAAGGCTTAGAAATAATTTAAATTTAACTCTCCATTGTGTTGGGTGAATTGAAATGGGGTTTGATTATTACAGAAGCTGGTCTTCAATTCTCTATAGGGTTAAATGCTTTGTGGGGCTCTTTGAAATGCAAGGTGTATTGTATTTCCTGAATATTTTATCCGTATATAGAAATTTCAAGGATTCTGATGCGGATAGATCTATTATTTATATTTTGTTTTTAAAGTTAAATGCAAAAGAGATCCCGAATACAATAAAGCTGGTTTTATTTAACTATTTATGATAAATATTTAGAATTTGAATTGGTGTTTGACGTTTATTGCAATTTTTATGTATTAATTATTTATACATTGGTTTTTGTGTATTGATTATAAGTCTTCTCTTTTTGGTTATTCGTTTGTTAAAACACACAATAGGTGTATTATTCTTTCATCTCTGAAATAAATATCCTGTAAAGATATTATAGAATTGGAAATGTAGATTTCATTCCATCTTAACCTTCAACCGCGATAGTTATCGTCTGCTTGGCGAATTAAATTTATTATTGTAGATCTATTGCAATCAAAATCGTAAATTCAGTACTACAAAAATTCTTTAAAATTCTTGTTGGAAATTCGTTATTGATATGTGAGCGAGAAAAAATTTTATCTTTTAAGAAGATTTTATAAAAAAAGATTGTTATTTGTAAATATTAGCGTAATACAAGAACCTAAAATTGAAACGTGTTCTTGATTTATTATTAGATATTCCATATTTTTAAGGATTTTTTAAATTTAGTGATATAAGTATTTGAATATAGCTCACATTTTGTGTTTCTCATGTAACATGATATATTTGAATATTGAAATATTTGAATTCCAGATTCGTAAACACAAACGATTAGGGTTAAATTCTGTGGCGTTGTCCATTTTTAAACAATAAAAATATTAATCATATATTTTCTTATGTTAATCTTAAATTTCGTTATTTACTTATAAAATTTGCTGCATTAAGACAGTTTCAATTATTATTGAAATTATACATTAATTAAAATGTGACCCATTAAAAGAATTATATAATATGTCTTTATAATATGTCGAATTAAATAACTCAATTTAAAGTAAATAATAAAAATTCCTTACTGTCGATGTATCCATTTTTTTAACGTCTCCTTCAAAATAAAAAGATAAGTTGTATAAGTACTCAGTTTTCCATTTTAATACGTAAATTTAAAAATTCATGTAGCATTAATATATGGAATATTTTTACTGTGTGAAAAAAAAAGGAATTGATTCAAATAAGAAAAGTATGTACAGTGAAATACTGTTCTATGTGACATTGTGAGGTCCAAAAATTAGTTATGGAAAGCTTTTTTTCACAAATGAAAAATATCTTCCCCCATTATTATTAGTAATGTTATAATAAAGAGTCGTAATCTATTAAATGACTCTGTGTTGTTTTCTTTCTAATATTATCTCGCAGACACTTTCCTAAACTTTAAATATCAATTAATTGTAAGCATATTTGCTTATTTCTTTGTAATAATTTCAAACATAGATGACAATGACATTTTCTATTAGACTTCATTTTCCAGTCATATTCTTAGCCATTTGTTTTCAAAGCCTTTGAATCTTGTGATAATATAATAGTTTTCCAGTACATGCGAAAACTATTATTACGACATTTTAGTATCGAAAACCCACATACGAAACATTTTTTCTCTTGAAATGTTATCCTTTGTTAGTGTTATTTTGCTTTGTTAGATCTTAAATTTTCGATATTTCACTCAATAGCTGTTCTGGCAACTTTCCCTTTATTTTGTTCTTAGTGAAGAATTCACCAATTCTCATTTAATTGGCCTGTAGAGACATATCTGTTAACTGTCTGGATTTATTGCTCGAAATACTAATTAAAAGAACTGAATTTCCTGGAATTTGCATTGAAATTCCAACGGATATATTTGTCTGTTGAAATGTTAAAATTTTCGCATTTTTTTAATGTACACTTTATACTTATTTATTTCTTTTTGTGAAGAGTAAGTGTTGTGAATTATTTCAGTTCGAAATAATGTGTATTAATGGCAAAATACTCATGTTGAATTATAAATATTTTGTTATTTACAGTCTTTGCTTTTTGAGGGGGGAATAAGCTATGTTAAGGGTAGAAATATCTAATCTTGTTAGCTACTTTATAATTGCTGTTTTGCTTTATTTGTGTCATTCGTTTTTTTTTCATATTCATTTGTATGCAATATTGCTGTTTACTTTTTTTAGGTAAATTTTTTGTAGAATTGTATTGCTGTTTAATTTTTTATTAATATAAACTACGTTAAGTACTAATTGCAACTTAAAAATTATATGCAAATTGTTTTACAAAAACTGTTCATTTAAAATTGAAATTTTAATCACCATTCTGTAAAAAAATTATCGTATTAATGCTTTGATGGCCATTCCCGAATTGGCGAGTAGAGCTAAAACATTCCAAACCTAAGTGTACCACAGAGGCATTTGGTTGCGGTTTGAAGATCGGTTACGATCGGAATTGATCAACCTATATTTTGAAATTATAGATACAAACTTATAATTAATGAGCTGAACTCTGGTATGACCATCCAAGATATTTTTTCTCTTGAATTTTCATATATTCGTGTATTTCTTGAACTGAAATTCGAGGTTATGTTCCAAGTTATTTTTATTATATTTCGTTATAAAATTGTAATTATGTGAATATTAATATTTTACTTGATCTCTCTGAATTTCAGTATTATTATAGAATTTATATATTAGAATTATTTTTAAATCTAACTATCTGTTATCATGTGTCTAAACTATATTGTAAATATGTTAGGAGAAATATATAAATTAACTTTTATGTGTAAATTTGTCTGTTTTGAATTTTATAGAAATGTTTTGAAGTATAATTTCAATGAATAACGGTAACTTGTGTAACTAACGTATATTTTTGTCTTAAATAGTAATAAAATATTCATAAATTCAACATTTACGAATTAATTTTAATAATTGTGTAAATGGAAATTTATACACAATGAAAATTTTAATTCAGAAATAGTTATAAAATTCATGTGTAACATGTATGTATTTAACATTATTAAAGTATGTTATATTATACATATATATATTATTACATACATTATATATATGTAAGTGTGGTACTTAAGTGATAAAATTAAATGTTACTTATTATTCTAAATTTTAAATCTGATTTTTTATTTGTGCTTTCATAAAAGGGGGTAAAATTTTTGGGGTAAAGTGGGTGCTTCTAGGTCGATGGCTGTTTTACACCAAAATTCCGATGTTCCTGCAGAAGTTGAGTCTTTCACGTTCAAGAATTCTGCATGGCGGGACCATGAACAAATTCTTGCCTTTTATTGTATCTAGTTCTCTGTACACGTATACTCGTTTGTAATGTTTTCAATGGAAAAATATTTACATCTTGTATCTTGCAACAGTTGTGAAAGATTAAAGGATTTACTCATAATTTCTGTGTTTCTTTATTTTCGGGATTTTTTTGTTAATGTACTTTTTATAATTTAATAAATGAAAAAAACTAAAATAGTTGGCACCTAAATTAGATAGCGCGAGAGCACTTATATGCTCAAAAATAGTTGGTTGCGTGAAGTATATTTGTTAATGAATATCATTTTTCAATTCCTACTATTAGCTCACACTTTCTATATATTTATTTATCTTCGTGGAATTTTCAATCGTTAATAAAATGCATTTTAAAGCGCTCATTTCTGCTGAAATTTTATATACATGATTATTTTGGATGACAATACAGTAATTCAATTATAATTAATAAAAAATTGATTAAAACTAATTATTGAAAGAAGTACAAATACAGCCACCTTGACATCATTTTTGGTGACTTAGCGACCCTTTTGGCGACTTGTCTTAAAACTTGAAAAAGATTTTTTTCCCCTCGTTTTAAAGCATTCAATTGAACTGAAATTTTATATACACGATTATTTTGGATGACAATACGATACTTTAATGATAATTAATAAAAATTAATTACCACTTAATGTGATTCTGTCATGTATATACATATTTATATTAATTGTAACTATTTAATAAAAAGTTGCTAAAATAAAATTTTTCTTTATTGATCTAAGTAGGAATTGAGACTTAATTTTTTTTTTTTTTTATATTACTTGTTTCAAATGGGTTTACCAAAAGATTTAATTAGGCTAGGACAAACATCTTCATTAAAATAAGCGCTATATAAATTTTTAAACCATGAATGCATAGTTTAATTAAAAAAAATTACTAATTAATTTTTTTAATCTGAACGATTTAATAAAAATGTAACGAAATACACTGAAGGACCATTACGTTATGGTCACTGACAGCAGTTTGTCGTCTGCAGCGCAATCATTTCAGAAGTGTACAAAGATTGTTCATCATGGCCGATATCACCAGCAACTACAACAATAATGATCCAGATGGTGTGTCTCGAGACACAATGCAGCGTACACTGCTGTGTATGAGCCTACACAGCCGGTACCCGATTTACGCCCCTGCGCCGACGGCTCTTGCAATGGGCTGTGGAACATCGGCGTTTGACCGTAGAAACAAGGAAGAAAATCGCCTTTTCTTACGAATCAACTTTTACTGGTCAATTACGTAGAAAGGCGAGTATGAATACACTGATTTCCAGTTGAAACATTGACAGTTGGGAGCCGAAACAATGCAGTTATGATGTGGGCTATATTTTCATGGAGCACAACAGGACCCATCTCCCTTCCTAGAAGAGGGATGGCGAACCAATGCCACGCGGCACTATATTTTGGGTACGCCACCAATCAAAATAGATTGCTTTTTAATTCAAAATAACGAAGTTCAATATGAAGTATTACGAACAGATGCGAGTGATCAGTGGCAATTTTCGACGAGATTTTCTCGGTTCAAAGAATTATCGGAAAAGCTCGTCTTTTTTATGTACCCGGATGTGACTTCATTGGAGAAACTGAACTTATCCCAATTTGATTGATTGGAAATTGAAAAATTTGAAATGCAACTGATTGATTTCCCGTCTAGTTCAATATGGATTCAAAAACTTGTTGATAAAAGGAGAAAGTTGGAATTGATTGAAACAGAAATATTAACAAGCAATATTAGTAACAATGCGAGTAATGAAATTTTGAAAACAGGGAATTCTCTATTTCAGACACATTTAACTGTTTGTTGAAGAAGCCGGTCCATGCTTTTTTAATCATTATTTTCTTCTACCTATGCCTGCGATTCATTATTTTCAGAGATGAATAACATTAAAGACTCGCTTAGAAACCGTTTGGCAGATGATTCCAATTCAACATGCATTCTGCTAAAAGTGACATCTTACAATCCCGTATAATATAAGTTATTTTTCATCTAATCTGCAACATCAGAAATCACACTAATGTTACTTTCATTTGAATTACACGTATAACAACCATTTACTTCTATTTAAGTACAAAACGTAGTTTTTCGTAGTAAATAAAGAGTTTTAAGTTGTTAGTATTTAGTTTTGTTTTCTCAATCACACAAGTCAATTATTTGACGGCACGTCTATATCTCTTTAAATATTTTTTTAGAAGAAATGGCGCGTTGATCCATAAATGTGTTCGCCACCCCTGCCCTAAAACAATTACTTATGTCTGTATGCTATGTGAACAACATTGCAGACCAGGTGCACCCCTTTATGGCAACACTGTTTCTGGAAGTGATGTGTAACAACAGAATAATGCACACAATGTCTTAAGAGCCAGATCGTCAAGGAATGGTATGGTGGATTTCATACCATGTCTATCTCTGAATTCTGTCATAAATCCAATCATAATACATTTGTGGTTCCTCCTAGAAACCCAAATTCGTGCAGCCTCGCCAATTATTTTTTAATGTAAGGGAATTGCAAGACCAGTTAGTGCAGTGCTTTTCAAACTGTGGGTAGCGTCCTCCTAGGGGGGCGTGATAACCCTAGGAGGGGGGCGCGAGCATATTGAAAAGTAGAAAACAAAAGATTATTTTAAAAAATTATTAATTTATTGAAATTAAACAAAGAAAATATATTCTGACATAATGAAAAATATATACTGCTATAATACACTTATAAATGTATCAGTACTATACACACACAATGTACGTTATAATTTAACAATACTAAGTTAAGAACGTGTTTAATAATCATCAGTGACCACACAGGCTTGTCATATATAAAATTATATGCAAAAAATAAAAGTTATCTTGATAATTTGTACAGTTTATAATTAATCCCTTAACTGTTGATTAAAAGAGTTACGCAATTCACTCCACAATGCCACCGTTACGCACGTATGCATGCGTATGTGGTGTATTGGGGGAGGAGAAAGGGAATAAATAAATCCTTTGCAAACACTGTTAAGGTCATTTTATTGCATTCCAAAGCCTTCGGAATAATTTTATGGATAGCAGTGAACAGAAAAGATATTTCGGAATGACGTATATATACGTCCAGAACAACTTACGCACTGGCGGGGCGTGACATTTATATACGCTGACGGTGAAGAGGTTAAAGTCGTATTCTAGCTTTGGGGTCAAAGTATAGTACTATCGAATTCAATACATGGTTATTGTATGGAGGGGGGCGCGATGAAAATTGTGATTGAATTTTGAGTCGCAAGTACTGAAAGTATAAGGAGCACTGAATTAGTGAGTGTGGTTCTAAGTGTCTCTGACTATCTATCAGAACCTTGTCTAGTCAATGACTCGCTGAGTGTTGGCGAATTTGAGGGAGAAAGATGGTCATAATGTAATGGCTCTTATTTATGTGTGTTTTATTCAAATTAAGTCATGCATGTGCTTGTACTAAATCATCTGAATTAAAAGTTATGCGTAGACTATCGCAAATTTTGATTTCGCATTACTGTTAATGATTACACATATTGCATAAGCATATATGCAATTAAGTTACAGTGGCTCAAACACAATTGAGAGTACGCCTTACTTGATAAATTCAGCTTTCAATACAAATTACACATTACCAATAAGTGTAAACTTGTTTATATTTTTACACATAACAAATGGTTTAATTTAAAGTATAAATAAAGAAAAATCACACAACGGAAATCTCCCAATGTGAAAAAAGTTTTTAGAAGCATTTTAAATCAACGTATACAGATTTTTACCTCAAAAAATTGAGAATACAACAATAAAATTTTTGTAATACCTGGCTTACAAAGAAAGAGTGTCAATATTTAGTTGTATGTCATTTGGTTTTTTATAATGGCCTCTAAACGTCGTAGTACCGATTCGACCAACTTTTGGGTGCTATCTGAAGATATTTTACCCCTTTCTTGTTGCAACGCTTGTTTTAAATTGGCTTTGATTCAAATTAAATGCTTTGGGACCGCTGTTTCGAGTGTGGCTCACAGATTTTCAATGACATTGATGTCGGGAGACTGTGGTGGTGGTGTGTAATTGTTTACAATGAAAAAGACACCACATTTTGAGGTTGCATGCCATGCGTTTGGGGTCGTCCATCTTTACTCAAATTTTTAGCCCTTTCCTTAGATTGTTCCGAGGTATATCCAAGTAAACTATATAGTTCATAATGCCATCTATCAAAACTAAGTTTCCTACCCCGGATGATGGCATGTAACCCCAAACCATGACGAAGCCACCACCATGTTTAACCGTATGACGTAAATTTTTTGTATCCAAAGCGAGATATTGGGCTTTCTCCATATGGTGTGACGGCCATCACTGTTAAAAATGTTGAATTTACTTTCAGCACTAAATATAACTTTCTTCCAAAAGTTATTGGTCTTCAATCTATGAGTTTTTTCAAACGCTTTTTCTGATTTTGCAAGCTCTTGAACGGTTCTTTTTTAACAACTCGACTTTTATATCTCTTTTCTAGTTATATTTTGCACAGTCTCAGCACTTATATACGATTTGAGAAATTTCTAAAGCATGTTTGAATGCACTTCTTGATCAATCAAGATCAATCTTGATTTCTTTCAGAATTTTTCTTTTTGTGGCATCATTTGGAGAGAGAGAATATTTCCTCTTCTACTATTATATTTCCTTAAATCACACATTATTTCCATGGGTCAGTTACGCGATCATATCCATAATATTTTCATCTTAATCCAGTAATTAGTCCATTCCTTTAGTAATTTGCTTTATTGGACCACATATAGAAGATATTTACACAGCAAAGAACATTACATTACTCTGACTCTACAAGCCAAACAAAGTATACTCTTAGCTGACTTGCAGCGCCATCTATATTTTAAATTTAATTTCCATCATCTATATTTATTTTCAATAAATCCATTTTAAAATTTTATGATTTGGACACAAGTGGGATTTCTACCAATAACTTCATCTATTTCAGGATAAGATTTTCCTTTTTTAAAATAATCTTCATATGAATTTCCTTACATCAATACTGGTTTCTATTCGAGGAGATATTTTCCAATTAAAAGTTTGGCTTTTTAAATTCATCTAAAAAACTTAATCATACAAAAATTATCCTTGAAATTGTTTAAGCTAAGATTACACTTAGATTAATACAGCAGTCAAGTTGCAAATATTTAGTGGCAATTAAACATATTTTTCATAAGTGATCTCTCAATTTTCTTGAGGCAAAAAAACCTGCATATGCTTATTTAAAATGCTTCTGAAACTCTTCAGTTTAGAAGTTTTTCGTTGATTGTTCTTTATTTTTATTTTAAATTAAATCATTTGTTATGTGTATAAAAATAGAAACATGTTTGCACTTCTCGATAATGCGTTATTTATGTTGAAAATTGAATTTATGAAGTAAAAGTAAGATGTATTCTCAATTGTTTGTGCCGATGTATGTGTTCTTAAGCATTGTTATCTATACATGTGTGTGTGGTAAAATGTTTTATCAATATTACGTACATAAAAATTTAATTTTGGTTAATATAACAGTTTTTAAAAATTAATTTGGTATGGAAAATAAAGTATAAAGCAAAACACAATTATTACAACTTTACAGGTAATGCTATTATATATTTTATGCTTGCGCCATGAAAAATTTGATTGAGTTTTTCTTGGAACATAAGAATCATAAATAGATATCGAAATATATATTAAATAACCAGCTCTAAATATTACGACATGTTAACTTTTAATAACGGACAAAGTACTTGTAAATTGGAATCCTCTCGAGTGTTTACTATCTTAAGATAAATACGAAATTTAGTACCACGAGGTATCCAGATGATCTTTCCCCTTTCTCCCATGGGGTTTACTATCCTTGGTAAACAAAGTTGATTCGTTCCTTGTATTCCCTAACGATTTTCCCCATTTCCCCGTCCTGTGTAAGTGCTAGGTTAATAAACTATCAATCAATTCCTCCTTGTCAACTAAATACCTTTTCCTTCCTTCTTTTAACGTATCTAGATCACAGATCTACATTTATTGCAGTTATTTACTTGATGTACTTTATTTATTAGTATACTCAAAAATGTTTAGCACAGACTGGTTAAATATAGTCCTGGCTGTGATAAAATCAACCAATGAAAAGATGAACAGTAAAGAGTTTGGCGTCAACTTTGGCGTTTAAATTGATGTTTCAATTTTGAAGTAACTCTCTTGCACTACCTTATAATAAATATTAAAACAGTTAAAACTTAATCTGTTCAAATTACTGAAAACTTAAATAAATTTGAAAAATTAGTGGTCAGATATTCATAATTAGTGCTCTGTAGGTGGAGAGATTCGAAGGTTATTGCTGCGTAGAATGTCCAAGAGCGTGTAAAGTGATTGGCTAAGTGGTTAGGACAGCGTTTCTCAAACTATCAGGCGCCCTCCCTTAGGGGGGGGGGGGATAATTCTTCGAGGGGATGTGAGCATAGTGAAAAGTCGAAGATTATTTTTTAAAAAAATTATTAATTTGTTGAAAGTAAACAAAATGCATTCTGGCATAATAAAAATAAAATTAACATTTACACCGATGTAATACACTTATAAATTTTATCAGTAATGCACAATGTATTTTATAATTACTTTGACAATACTAAGTTAAGAACATATTTAATAATTACCAGTGACCTCATGGCCTTGTCACATAGAAAATTCTGTACAAAAATTAACTCTTATCTTAATAATTTGTACGGTTTATAAATAATCCCTTCACACACTGTCAATTAAAAGTTATGCGATTCGCTTCCCAGTGCATCCACGCAGGCGCGCTTATGTGATGTATTGGGCGGGGGAGGGGAAGGGAAGAGAAAGAATAAATAAGGCAAAAACCCTCTGATACCAGTAAATTCTTTGCAACACTGTTCAGATTCTCTTATTGCATTCCAAAATCTTCCGAATAATTTTAGATAACAGTGCACAGAAAAGATCATACTTCAAAAAGACGTATATATACGTCCGAGGCTTAACGCACCGGTTGAGCGAGACATATATATATATATATACACCGGTGGTACTTAAGAGGTTAAAATCGTATTGTAGCTTAAGCGTCAAAGTATAGTATTATTGAATTCAATGCATTATTTGTATGGAGGGGGCGATGATAACATTATGATTGAATATTGGGTAGCAAATATTGAAAGTTTGAGAAGCACTGGGTTAGGACCATCTTTATTCTAGTGTTAAAGAGCAGAACATATATATATAAAACTAGGTACATTTTTTTCAGATCGAAAAATGCCCCTGCATTACATTTTTAGCTATCCCATCGAAAGTAGCATACTTTAATAAACTCGTCCATTTTTTTTTTAATTTCTTCATTTTTTCTTGCATATATGTTCCTCTAATATTATATATCAAATATTTAATTTCGTTTAAAACAGAGTAGCGTATTGCTGAAATGCTTTAAAATTTTTAAGAACCTGGTATATGGATATACTCGTTACAATTACGCCAATTCTTCGTAATATTGGGGCAATTTTTATCCGAATATATGTTCAGAGCTTAACTCAGTACCGGCTGCAGTAACTGATGACTCACTAGGGGATTTTCCAAAAGGATGAGAGTGACGAAAGCTCTCTGATTTGAGTGGTTAAAGAAATGGAACTTGATTTTCTAGTTCAAAAGGGACAGTTTGCTTACTCAACAAGGGTTTGAAACTACGTGACCGGCTTTCCGATGATTTGCGAATTTGAATTTGCATGAAGAGAAAAAAATATGTTGGAATGCACTTTTCAATCTTATTGAAAATTTAAAGAATCAAACAATTAAAGGGTCTATTTTTATAATATCTGTACAAATATTATAATTCCAAAAGTATGGGAATGTTGGTTTGTAGAGGGTAATTTGATTTTAATTTACGTCGCACTTTAAAGAAATATGAGAGTTACTGGCGATGGAACTTTAAATACTGAACTACGGTCAAGTGACCAGGACGACACTCCATCTGGCAGGTTCCTCTCCAAACTTCCACTTCACGCGAACAGTAAGACTTTGAGTCTCGACAAGTTTAACGCACATCATCATTCCCTCTGCGTGAGTGAGCGAATATTAACGTCGCACTGTTCAGTTACACGAGGGCTTTTGGCGACGGACCACGTAATTTTGAACTATAGTCAAGTGACGTGGACGACACATGAGCTGGCACACCCCACCTCTCCTAACTACCACACCACACCAACGGTAGGACGTTTCAGCTCTCGACAGATTTAGCTTTCATCGCTGCCCTACACGGCGGGTCTTTAGTGGTACTGGGCTCGAACTCGTGACAAAACAAGCCACGATCCGATAACTATACCACTCGGCTACCGCTGCCACCCCCTTTGTACTGCGGGTCTTCAGTGGCACTGAGACTCGATCTCACACAGTGGCGTAACGGAGAATATTAAGGTCCCCCTTCTGCAGAGTTTCCTCCTGCAAGTCAGGTTTTGTCTTTGATATTTTATAAATTGGTTGAATTCGTATTAAAGGTCTGTCAGGCTTTGGACCCCTTAGAATCCTGAACCGCCTGCACTTCGTGGATGTACGTCACGTCACCGAACTCATGACACGCTAACTATGAGCATGACCATAACCACTAGGCTACCCCCGCCACGTTCTATAGCATAGTGATCCGCAATCCCCGGTCGGTGGATCAAATGGTGCCGAGCCGCCTAAAGAACATTAAACTATTGCCATTTTATATAAAGTGGTGCCTTTCTCTCGGATTTGAGCAACTTTCCACGGAAATCACTTTATATTCTACGATAAATCACTTTTATTCACACTTTTGGTGTAACTATATTTTATTCTGAAGGTATATTTATATATATAATTGTAACTAAATTAAAATTGTTAAATCAAAACAATCTAAAATGTAAACAATCAACGTGACCCACCTCAGCGGGCCGCGGTAAAATTATCAAACGTTGACCGGTCCGCAGGAAATAAAAAGGTTGCGGAGCACTGCTACAGCGGATGAAGTGACATTAGTGGGAAGTGTCGAAAAATTCTCAAAAGATATTTCCCAGATTGCTCTAAGACAGCGTTCCTCAAACTGGGGGGCGAGGGCGCAAGCACATCGAAAAGTCGAAAATAAAGGATTATTTTTTAAAAATTGTTAGTTTACTGAAAGGACATAAAACAAAATACATTCTGACATATTAAAAATAAAATACACATTTACAATGATATAATGTAATTATAAATGTGTATCAATACTGCACAATTTATTTTATTATTAATTTATCAATACTAAGTTAAGAACATGTTTAATAATTATTAGAAAACTTCCGTGTGTTAGTCATATACAAAATTTAATACTTATCTTGATAATTTGTAGGGCTTATAATTAAAAAGTCGTTTTGCAGCTTTAACATCAAAGTATATTATTGAATTCAATGCATTGTTATTGTATGAAGAGGAGGGGGAGTCTCGATGAAAATTAGGATTGAAAACTGGGTTGCAAATGTGAGAAGCACTACTCAAAGATATTTTCCTCAACAAAGCACATCCCTTGTGAAATGTGCCTTTAAAATACGTTGTGGTCACAGCGTAATCATCTTCGCTCTTGGAAACGCTCGCTACATTAACGTTTTCTTACTATACAGTCGGACCTCTACATAACGAAATCGCTAAATCCCGGAAAAAAGTTCGTCACATAGAAAATTCGTTATATAGAGGTTCATCTTTTAATATGCTTTATGAACCACATAAAACAAATTCTAAATTCATGAACACTATATATTAAAAAAAATTATTCATAAAATTAGTATATGTTTATTTTATATATTTTACCCATCAAAAAAGAAAAAGAAAGAAAGAAATACTGGAAGGAAAACAAGAAAAAAATGTCAAAGAAAACACTGTATTTTCAATACTAAGAAAATAATTTTATATTAAAATTAATGAATTTGAAGGACATTTTTTCTCTCCAATTTAAAGCATACAAGTAATATTAAACATACGTTATTTCATAACTGGAACATGGGAAAACGAGACAACGTCACTGAGGGTGAAAGGAGATATCGAAGATGTTTCTAATGAACTGGACAATAGGGGTTAAAGGTCGCATTTCTTGGATGAAACCTCCAAAACTGTATTGCTCTCTGCGAGTTAGGATCTAATAAAACCAGTTCAAGATGTATGACCACGATAAAATGTGTTAAAGAGAGAATAACGTGAAATGTTCAGAAATAATTTAAAAATAGGGAGAAAAAAAATTTAATCACAAAAGAAATAGTTCGTTATATAGAAAATACACTTCGCTATAGAGAGGTTAGCTTACGAAGAAAATCGTGAAATGTTCAGGGTTCCAGAAAAAAGTTCGCTGTATAGAAAAATTCGCAATATAGAGGTTCATTGTATAGATGTACGACTGTAAAACTTTTATATTTCTGTGGTTTTAAACTTTACAAAATAATAAATCGTTACTGTACGAAAACATTCTGAATATATATTAAAATACCTAAACGAGATGAAAGACTTCAAATTTTAATGTATATACAAAATACCCACATTTCAGTTATTTATTCAGGTTTTTACAAGTTTTGTGTAAAATAAATTTGTTAAATGTTCTTTAAAATACTTTTTCATCTTCAGCTAAAAAAAAAATTAATGTTGAACTTCGGGACAACAGCAAATTCCCCAAATAAATAAGAAAAAGTAATAATAATTGAATAGAGAAATGGAAATACACGAAATGAATTCTCTTCTTATAGGGAAAACTTCCCCAACGTAGGAAAATTGAAAAAGTTTAATTAAAGTTACCATTATAAAAGAAACCCTTATATACTTTTTGCTTTATTTTAAAGGTTTCATTTTTATCCAATATATTTAATGATCTGTGAAATTCTTTCGTGGTACCGTACGTTGCTCTCGATTCCACTTCAATCGAATTCCGAAATGAAGTGAAAGGAATGGATTTTTTGAAGACATGTGCGGGACTGCTTTTATCTTTATTTCCAGTTTCTGAGTAGAGAAACATTAATCCTGCTACTTTGTAGGCGGCACGATAAAGTGCGACGTATTTACGACCTATGTTAACGCACAAATGTCTCTGACCTAAGCTGTGTGTTTGAATATAATCTTTCTGAGTACGAGTTTTACATTTGCTACGAATCTTGGGAATTTTTGTTATCTCTTTTCTCTGAGCTTTTTTAAATTCCGGCTTTAACTGAAATTTGTTTCCCTCTGGATTCGATAATAAAATTTCAGTGAGCAGTTAAATCGCGTGTAAAATGTTTCAGGTTTAAAGTTATTTAGAAATATTTCTGTATTATGTATTTCTACTTTACCCATTATTGAAAAGACTGATTCGAGCCGTTTATTTTTCAAAATTCTCCTCTACTATTAGTTCACACTCTCCCTATATATATATATATATATATTATACTTTTTATTCGTCCACTCAAGTTCAAATACATTTTTCTTTTTTTTTAACTTGTAGAGGATAATACTTGATGTTTATACGGTTTTTTCAAATATTAATTCATTAATTAAATTAAAAAATGAATAAATAGTAAAAAAAAAATAAATAACTGTCCAACAGCATAATAAAAAGTAAAGTTGTTCGTTGTATCTCTGTAGCGAAATGGATAGCGCTTTTGACTTCTAATCCGAAGGTTGTGGGTTCTATTCCCTCCTGGAATGGCCTAATTCCTGAGCATGTAATATATTTTTACTATAATATTTTATTTAAATAATTAAAGTTATTTAATCAATAAATAGTAACAAACAATAAAAATAGTCCCTTACCATATATAGAAAGGAAAATGGAAAATTGCAAGGAAAATCGCTTTCTATTTTGCCACAATATTGTGATTCTCTCATACGTATATACATGTTGTTCTTGCTAATGCCACTTGTCCGACGTAGAGAGATCGAGGAATACGAAATTCATCATAGCAACGAGCTAGATGTACGCCTGTCGTTGGCCGTAACCTTAAGCACCATACAGGTGACAGTACGATTTAGCTCGATTCCACTCCAATTTTGAGGTTGAACACCCTGGGGGAGAGTCAGGGGCCTCCCACCTCATGCTACCAACCTCACGAGAGGACTTAAGGACCACTATACCGGATGGGCACGTATATACATATTTATATTAATTGTAATCATTTAATAAAAGTAACTAAAATAAAATTTTCTTTGTTGACCTATGTAGGAATTGACTTTATTTTTTTTATATTACTTGTTATAAATATAAAAATGGAAGAATACAAAATCCAAAGAGGATATTTCTTGAGACAGTATATTTTTTAAAGTTTATTTGTTTCTGTTTTGATTATTTTATGCTGAAAATAGTTTCTGTGTGTGTTTTTAGAAAAATGAATTCAGAAAATGTTTCCATTGAAATATTTTCTGTTTTTAATTTCATATAGTTCAATTTTAAAATTATTTTAAGTTATTTTTAGTTCTTTTTAGTTTTATTTTGAAAAGTGCAATATATATATATATATATAAATTTAACTTAGGCCAGCATGTCTCAAACTGTAGGGCGCGCCCCTCTAGGGCAGCCTGATAATTCTACCAGGGGTGCGCGAGCATATGGTAAAATCGAAAATGGAAGATTATTTAAAAAATTATCAATTTACTGAAAAAAAGCAAAACAAAATAATTTCTGACATATTTAAATTGATTTAATATATACTTATAAATGTATCAGTACTGCACAATGTGATTAATTTATCTATACTAAGTTAAGAACAGGTTTAAAACTTACTAGTGACTTTCATAGGCTTGTATACAAAATTATATACAAAATTTAGTACTTTCTTGTTAATTTGTGCGGTTTATAATTAGAGTCGTATTGTAGCCTTACGTCATAGTACAATATTATTACATTCTATATATTGTTATTGTACGGAGAGAGGGCGATGAAAATTATGATTGAAAATTGGGTCGTAAGCATTGAAAATTTGAGAAGCACTGACTCTAAGAAGACTCAGACAGAGGTCGTGAACTCGGAAATAACCAAATCCATTAATTCTACATAATACCTGGCATGTGGGATAAATATTAATGCTCATTAGAGTATCTATGTTCGAAACAATGATTTTGTAAAGTGTATAAATAAGTAATTTTTTTATATTTAGTGTCACTTGAATAAGAATATATATATAAAATTGTTTATTGATTATTAAAATAAAAAATTATGTAAGGCTTTTTTTTTTGGCAAAAAAATTAAGTAAGTGACATATATTCAAAACATTCTCCTTTTGTGGGAAAGGCTTCCATTTTAAAAATATATTCGAACCTCTATATAACGAACCTCTATATGGCGAATTTTTCTATATAGCGAACTTTTTCCTGGAACCTTGAGCATTTCACGAATTCCTTCGTCAAATTACCTCTCTATAGCGAAGTGCATGTTCTATATAACGAACTTTTTCTTTTGTGATTCAATTATTGTTCTCCTTTTTTAAAGCATTTCTAAAAAAAATTCAAATTATTCTGTGTTTAATACATTTTATAGTGGTCATAAATCTTGGTTTTATTAGATCCTAACTCGCCGAGAGCAATAGAGTTCTGGACGTTTCATCCAAGAAGTGCAACCTTTAACCCCCATTGCCCAGATCACTAGAGACATCTTGGATATCCTCTTTCACCCTCATTGGAGTTGTCCCGTGTTCTAATTATAAAATAATGTAATATTTAATATTAAAAAATGCTTATATTTTAAAATGTCCTTAAAATTCATTAATTTTAATATGAAATTATTTTCTTAATATTGAAAATATAGTGAATTCTTCGACATTCTTTTTTCTTGTTTTCCTTGCAGTTTTTCTTTCTTTCTTTCTTTTTTGATGGGTAAGATATATAAAATAAACATTTTTAATTTTAAAAAAAGTGTGAATAATTACTTTTTTATTATATACCATTTTTATTATTTTTATTATACATATATTTTTTTATAATATATAGTGTTTATGAATTTAAAATTTGTTTTTATATAGAGGTCCGACTGTATTTTGACTATATAAAACTAAGAATTCTGTACAGAGTCTGAACTAGGATTTTAAATATATAATTAAAAAGTGGAGTATTCTTATATATATATTTTAATACATCAGAATATATAAATTTTTATAAGAAACACCAGTAACTATTTCAATTGATAATAACATTCAAGATGTGAGTTTTTCAAAATTCGTAGTTAGACTCTGTACAAAAGTTTTAGCTATATGTTGGGAAAATATTATTGTAGAAGTATGTGTGTGTGTTCCGTAAAAAAAAAAGGAAAGAGTGTCTCGAAAATGTTCTGTCTTAATTTTTTGCCAAAATATTTCGTTTGAATAATTTTTTTTATTATAATACTATTCTTAAATCAGTTTTATACGTGTATTCTAATTCAGAGGAGGAAACTTTTATACTAAACTTTTTATATAAAAAAATTATTCATTTACACACTTTTGCATAATCTCGGTTCCGAACGTAGTACCTTAAGGCTATCTTCGGCTAATGTTAAAGAATAGGGGCCGAATTCGGAATAGTTTTTCAGATATAAAAGTACTCACACAAACATTAATATTATATATTCTGGCTACACTATCCTATAGAAAATCGCTTATTTTATTATACTACTCATTTTTATCCGGGTTTTTTGACACTTTTTTTCTTTTATAAAATGTGTTTTGCACTTTTTTCCCCTATACCGTAATGCTAAACGAGTTATCCCTTCACATGTTAAAAGGAAAAACTAATTATTTATGAAATAGTTTGAAATTTTAAAAATACTATATTATAAAAAATGCATGAGTTACAATGTCACACATTTTTATAAAAATTGAGGCATTTTTTCTGTCTGAAAATGTGCTCCGCGTTAATTTTACGCTCTCGTACATATGGTGAAAACAGCCTTAAGAGAAACAGAACATCATACATACTCAAAAAATCAATTTTTTAATTTTAGTACTAAAAAATAGCGAATATATTTCTGAATCTAAAAATGTATAACACTTATATGTTCGTTGATAAAATGACCTTAAAATACGAAAAAAGTAATTGACAAAAATGTAAACAAACGTTACAAATGTTTAGTTTTCTTCACTTTTTGTCCAAAGCATAATTTTTTGCTTTTGGGTATACTTTTGAAATAAACTATTGCACTATATGGGAAGGGGAGTCCAACTTTTTTATACTTCTATGCAGGATACCTGTATGCATATAGTGAACCCATCTTTTTTTTAGTCAAAGTAGTACATAGTTCTTTAAAAAATAGTTTTATGCGTAAAAAAAGGGGAAAAAACAGACATTTTTCAAAATTACAAAGTTTTATAATTTTTGAAAGAAACTATTTTAATATTTTATTTAAAAAATATATTCACTATATTTTGTGTATTGTTTTACATGTGTGCAAAAAGTATTTTACATATTTAAGAGATACCATTAAAAAAAATGGTACCTAAATATAAGTATCTATTATGAGATCTCAAAAATTAAGTCCAACTTAAGTTAAACAGAGAAAAAAAAATTTTAACTAAAAAATTATGTTTGTATTTCTACAGAATGATTACAATATTCTGTTAGAAATTTTTAAAGACATATGTCCCATAAGCAAACAGGTATTTTTGGCATTTTATTCTTTCGAGCATTTCCTGGTACCCTTAAATGGAACTGAGCCTTGGTATGGTGTGGAAGTTAAGAAAGGATAGAATCACACAAAATTGAACCCTTTTCGTCACTAAACCGTAATTCGAAATTACGAGATCCATTACCAATTGCTCTTGCGTTGCTTTTTGTGAAATTACTATAATCAAATCTAAAGTTGGTTCGAAGACATTTGTAATGTTATGTATATCCTTCTCATAATTAGTAAAATAATGCAATTTTGTTCAAAATGAAAAATGCAACGAAGTTTAATTTTTGTAATAGTTTATACTTATTGTTAAGTTTACGAAAATATCTAGAAACAACTTCTTTGACTTAGTACGTTTTTATATTTTATTTAAATCTTTAACTATTAGTGTTTTACATCATAATAATTTAAATTTTTTTTTCAGTATTTTTGTTTGAATGTAATAAGTTGCTTTAAAACATGTTGTTAACTGTTATTTACCATTAAAAAGAATTTCTCTAGGTGAAAAAAAAGTCCGACGTGTAACGTGCACTATATTTTTAAGCTGCATAGAGTGAAAATCGTTCAACACGAAAATGAGGGCAGTGGCATAACGTACAACCTCGCATCGTGGAAGGCGGGGGGCAAAGCCTGACTGCAGCCAAGTACCTACTCTTTGTAAAATCTAACTTGGGGGCACAAACTTGCCCTACTTGGGAGCCCTAATGTTCTCCGTTACGCCACTGATTGAAGGGACTGAAATGTTTTTTCGTGTAAAAGGATATTGCAAAAAAAAATCATATATTCAACAATATTAAGGGTTTATTAGAGTACATATTATTTACTTAGATATGTATATATGCATGTCTTTAACAAAAATCAATGAAACAAAAACGTTCACATTGAAATTTAGCACAAAATTTTTAAGGTTTTGAAAAACAAACTTTAATAAGTTTTGGAAAAATAATCTTATATTTTTCTTTGCGTTGTCTTTTTTAGCATCAACTGTCAACAAAGTGTTTGATGTCATCTATTTTGTTATTCATTTCACCATTGAAATGTCCGTTTAAATAACTGCGCATATTTTCATAATGTTCTTCATTTCGGATGATGTGGGATCAGGAGTTGCATTACTCATATCTGCATCAGTAATATTTTTTGAGCTTTGAACAAACTCCAAAATGGCTTTGTCTACCATAATTGGGGCTGAACACACATTATCATCATCTATTGCTACGAATTCTTTCAAGGATGAACCTGCGGGACTGGTATTTTCCGCATTTTTTTCATTCCCTGAAAGGAAATCTTTTCGTGTTAAGGTATCCGACTACGTTCGGAACCGTGATTTTAAAAAAGCACATAAATGGATAATTTTCATGATATCTAGTGTCACTCAGATTAGAATACATGCATAAAATTGTTTTAAGGATATTTTGACAAAAAAAGTTATTTAAATACAATATTTTGGTAAAAAATTAACTTAGAATAATCTTTTTTCAAAATGTTCTCCTTTTCTGAAAAAGGCTTCTATTATAAAAATATTTTGCCTGTATATAGCTCAGACCTCTCTACAAAGGCTCAACTAGAATTTTTGAAACATTCACATTATTTTCAGAGTTACCACCAATTAAAATAATTATTGGCGTTTTTTTTTCTTAAAATTGCTCCCCTCTGTTGTCGTAAAATATGGATAAACCCACTTCTAAGTTATAAATTTCAAAAATTCGAGTTGAGCCTCTGTAGAGAGATCTCAGCTATTCAGGCAAAATATTATTATAATAGAAGCATTTTTCACCAAATGAGAACATTTTGAAAAAAGATTATTCTAAGTTAATTTTTTGCCAAAATATTGTATTTAAATAATTTTTTTTTTGTCATAATGTCCTTAAAACAATTTTATACATGCATTCTAATCTAAGTGACACTAAATATCATGAAAATTATCCATTTATACGCTTTTGCACAATCACGGTTCCGAACGTAGTCGGATACCTTAAGAGAAAAAAAATGCATGAAAATACATACCAATTTGTCGAGACCGTTGCATTATTTCGTGTTAACCAATATTTCGTCTAAAGTGTTTTCACGTTAAACGTATTTCACTGTATTTTAATTTTTAGGTGTATTCGCGGTATAACAAGCGCCCCTTTTCTTACGAAGAAATCTGAAATATACGCATTCAATGTTTAACGTTTTGAAGATATTTATTCGAGGAATTGTCTAAGGCTTTAGAAGAAATAGTATACTTCTAAAACTCCACAAACTTTAAATTTCATAAGCACTATCATTACTTTTAAATTAATAGTACAGTCAGACCCCGATTCACTGAACCCTTATTTAGTTTTGCGATTTAACGAACTTTTCTCTTGTCCGATCAAATTGAAAGCAAAAATTCCTATTTAATGAATAATAAACCTCGAATTATTTCAACAGCTGAAATGTTATTTTATTAGTTTGTTCTAGAAAAAATTGTGATTTTATTAAAAATGAAATTTTCTTTTTATCTGAAACAGAAAAAGACTTTTCATAGAAGCAGCGGATTTCGACCGGAGAAGGCGCAGAGTATTATTAGACTTTACAAGAGCAGATGAGTGTAAACTATCGTGTGAGTTTTGAATACGACAGGAAATCCATTTCTTATCTCAACCCACTCCACGATGAAGGGGATATTTTAAGATTTTGATTTTGTTTTATTTAAGGCTACACGGTACCCTTTTTCAAAAAAAAATTTTGGAGATAGTTACAGTAAAAATAATTGATGTTTTATATTTAAATCATATTATTAAGCTGATTCTGTAAGTAAAAAGTCAATTTGACCAGCCATTATTTTACAATTTTAAAAAATTAGGAATTTTTGAAGTATTTTCAAACTTTTATAAAATACTCAATTTTTAAAATTTTTTTAGTCATTTTAAGTTATTTATGTTTCTTAGATTATTACAAAACAAAAGTTAGTATGGATTTGAAAATCTATTCCCTTGTTGATTTTTAATAATTATTTTTCTAGAAAAACCTGGAAAAAACACGAAAATTTTTAAAATATCAACTTTAGCAATTTTTAGAAAAATAACTAGAGATCTCAGCCCTAAATCGATACTTTTATAGAACATACGTTTGGGAGTATATACAAAAAAAATTCAAGGCCTTATCTTGAACAGGAAAAAAGCCTTAGGGATTAGAAAACACTTATACCTTCAAAATTGAAAGTCTGAAAAAAACGCATTTAAAGTTTCTGAAGTTATAAAACAGAAACTTATAATGCCCGTAAAGCTCTAATTTTTTAATATGTTATTTTTAAGAGTATGTTCTGCATTAAAGCACTATTTTAATTAAATATGACTGAAAATAATATTTTTAATTTAAAATATATATATATTTTTGCATAATATTGATAGAATTGGTTAAGACATCAGTTTATTCAGCTTTATCTTAACCTAATATTTTCACAAAAGTTTTGAAACACAAAGCATTTATGTACAAAGTAATAATGATACTAACTCAAGCTAAAAATGGTCAGGTTACCACATAAAATTTAATTTTTTCAATTTTAAATTGGGGAAGTTTAGGATGTCTTAGCTCTTGTCGTATGACTTCAAAATACTAAAATATAGTACTACAATATGTTTAGTATAATGTAGTTTGGTACATCAAGGAATTATTCAGTTATATCTGCAACATTTGAATTCAGAATATTTGTATTCGGAAGTCTAATTGCAGAATCATCAGAGGACAAATTTTTAGGTATATGATTTTCAGTAGTATTCCATCTCTTCGAAATATTGTTTCTCACAGCAACCTGAGAACGCATTAAACATGGCATTTTCTCTACAGGAAAAAAATAATGATAAAGCTTTTAGGTTATACAAACTATTTTTAAAGAATAAATGGCCATGAACTTAATCTTAATTAATTAATTAGGATAACCCAAAAAACTCAAAACATAATCAAGCAGAAATGATTTTTGTAAAGAAAATTGTAATTAATAACCATTTCAAACTAAAAGCTCAAAAATATTTTTAATTAATTCAATTTAAGAGTGGAAAAATGCTTTGAAATGAAACCGAAACCAAAACTATAGCTCATAAAACTACAAATATCTTAAAAGCTAATTTGCTAAGAGATCTGAAATTTCGTGGCAAGCTTCTCAATGATATAAGCCACTGGAAAATGCAAAAAAAAAATTCTTTCCTTAAAAATGAATTTTTAGGGTACTGTGTAGCCTTAATGACAACAGCATACAAATGCAACTGAAGTTGAGGAAATTGTTGATTTGTCAGAGCCAAAGAATGGCGATTCTGATTCAGATATTGATAATGAAACTTCTGTCAAAATTGTTACATTTTCTACAGCCTTACATTGTTTGGAAACTGTGAAAACATACCTTATCCAGGAGGATGTAAATGACGTAGCAATTTCTTCTCCGTATAAAGTCAAAAAAGAACTCTTTCGAGTTAGGAATCAAAAAGATTGTCTATTAGTCAGTATTTTTTAAAATCTCCAATTAATTGGTGCGTAATAATTCACTAATATTGCTTTTAGCTGTTAAATAAAAAGCGCGTAATTTCTAGTTATGATATTTTTTGTGTGTGTGTAGTTGCTTATTATAGTTTCCAAAATATAAGAGCAAACAATTTGTATTTCTTTTACCCCGATTTCACGAATAACCCCGATTTGACGAATAAAATGTCGGACCCGATGAATTCGCTAAATCAGGGGGCAACTGTACATTTCGATCTATGTAGAAGTCCAATTTTTTTTTTTATATATACTCATCTTTTCCTTATCTTTAAGGTATCCGACTACGTACGGAACCATGATTTAAAAAAAACGCATAAATGTAAAATTTTCATGATATTTAGTGTCACTTAGATTAGAATGCATGTATAAAATTGTTTTAAAGACATTATGACAAAAAAAAATTATTTAAATACAATATTTTCGCAAAAAATTAACTTAAAAAATCCTTTTTTCCAAATGTTCTCTTTTTGTAAGAAACGCTTCTATTGTATTAATATTTTGCCTGTATTCAGCTCAGACCTCTGTACAGAGGCTCAATTAGAATTTTTGAAATGCATAACTCGGAAGTCGATTTATCCATGTTTTACGAAAACAGAAGGGAGAAATTTTAAGAAAATACGCCGATAATTATTTCAAATGGTTGTAACTCTGACAATAATTTGAATTAATCAAAAATCAGAGTTGAGCCTCTTTACAGAGGTCTGAGCTATATACAGGCAAAATATTAATACAATAGAAGCATTTTTTACAAAAAGAGAACATTTGGAAAAAAGGTTTTTCTAAGTTAATTTTTTGCCAAAATATTGTATTTAAATAAATTTTTTTTGTCATAATGTCCTTAAAACAATTTTATACATGCACTCTAATCTAAGTGACATTAAATATCATGAAAATTATACATTTATGTGTTTTTTTAAAATCATGGTTCCGAAAGTAGTAGGATAGCTCTCATTTTTATACCCGGTGTGTAACGTGCGAAACAGACTAGTTTTTCTTATTGTAAGCGACAATAAATTAAATGTTAGCTTTTTAAATGCCTTATTTATTCTTTTAATTTCGCTTATAGGTGTGCAATGGCTTAACGGAATTTTTGTTATCCAGGATTTCTCATTTCCTGTTCATTGTGGATTTACTCATGTAATTCAGTTTAGTGTTTTCTAAAAAAAAGGTATTTATGAATCAACAAAATATTTGAACATACACACATCAGTGAACAAATGTACACTTCGACTGATCTGTAGTTAACAAAAAATTGCTTTGTATATCATTGTTACCAACCAAGCTTTGTTGATTCTTAAATAACTAGCAGAATTG
>BMAV01017407.1:66475-90166 GCA_019973955.1 Trichonephila inaurata madagascariensis | reverse complement strand
TCACAACATTAACGGAATCATCTGGAGTGGCGTCTCAGCAGATCGTCATGGTTGCCCTCAGACTGGCATCGCAAAGTGTTCAGTGATGAGTCCTGCTTTACTCTTGAAGCAGATGACGATCGCCTTTAGGCCTGGGGAGGCCAAGACTAACGGTCTCAATCCGCCTTTGTTTTACAAAAGCATACAGCCATAATCCCTAGTGTGACGGTGTGGGGTGCTATCTCATACGACAGCAGGTCATCTCTAGTCATCCTCCATACATTTTTAACAGGCCAACGATATGTTGATACCATCCTGCGGTCCCTTCAAGACACATCATTCGGAGGCCAGTTTTCAACAAGATAATGCCAGGCTCCATACCACACTTGCGTATCTCTCGACTGCCTTGGTGTCATTTATACTCGTCCTTGTCCGGAAAGGTCACCAGACCTTTCACTAATCGAGCGTGTCTTGGACATGGTAGGGTGCCAAATTCGGGCACACTAAAATATCACAGATATGAAGCAACAACTAGTGAATTGCTGGTGTAATGTATCGCAGGATGACATTAGGAACCTCTATAACTTTTTACCGAGGCGTATATAAGTATGTATTGCCGCCAGGGGCGGTTCCATCAACTACTGGTTTTAACATTCAAGCTGTAGTCGTGAGCCGTGAATGGGCCTTACGGTCTTGATTTTTTTTTAATCATTTAATTATCTGTCTATGAGCTGTACACATATTTTTAATTCCATTGAAAACAACCACTTCCTTCTTGGTGCTTCGACTGTTTTGCAAAAGAGTGTATATTGTTTTAGAAATGGTTCATTTTTAAAATAAAATCATAATTGAAAAATGTTCTCAAAATGTGAAAATAAAAAATTACACTAATTTTTAAAAGAATGATAAAAATTGAAATGATAAAAATTAAAAATGATTATCAGTTTTGGTTTTTTTAAACCTTTTCACGACTAATGGAAGTATTTACCCCCTCCCTTTTAAAATTGGGGATTGTCGTATTTAATTATAGACATATCTGCATTTTCTATACAAAATGTCCAAATAGAAAGCATGCCGAAAGCAATTACGTAAACAAGAACATTTGGAAAAAAATACCTGTCAAATTCATTATCACCAATAAAACACATTCACCGGCTAAATTCTTATTCTTATTACTTATTTCAGTTTATTGTGTCGTGTAATAATATTTTTACTGTGTTTTCTTACATGTTCTTTGTGTGTTATTCGGCAAGTATAATTGTATTCAATAAGGAAGTATATTTGAACAAATCAAAACAAATTTCTGATAAAACTACACATTGATCCAAATTAATAGGAAAAAACTTCATTGTTATGTATTTTTTTTATTTATTTTATTATAAACAAGTTAAAATAAACAGTTACATGCCAATACGCACTCTTAACAACTTTATGGTCCTGTAAATGTTCCCTTTAAGACCACATCAGGATTTACTTTTGCCTCTGATTTGTCATTAACAATAACTGTTAGCAAAATATGGAATCGATCGATCCAAGATGGCAATACGGAACGGCATTTATTGGAATTTTTTAAATTGAAGATAAATATTTGTGTTTCATTGCATTCTTTCTGATGTCAAATCTACAATTTTCCATTCCATCGTTTATATCTAATAGTGTTATTGGTAATATAATAAATTCATAGACAAAGAAACAAGAAAGCAAAAGAAATTGGTATGAAATTACTCTCCTTTTTCTAATTTTTTCAATTTTCCAAGTACAAATCACTCTCAATTTATTAAGAGCATAATTTAAACTCACTCACGTTATACCAAAGAAAAGTAGACCAACAAATATTCCATCTTAAAACTGAAAACAAAGAACTAAATATGGGTAAAAAAAATTTATTTGGAATATCCTTTTTATATTACACAATGGAAATATGTCAGTAGAGTTTGTATATTCTAAAACTTTTAATATTCTTGTTTGACTACCATGATTAAAAGCGTACTACTGAGGGATTTTTTTCCACAGTTTTCCCACTTCAAGTTATGTCATTTGATTTATTGTATGAATGATGGTGATGATAACTGAATACAAAGAAAGTAGTTCGAACTTAATCTATTTATAAACAAGAAAAGAGATTGAGTTAATTGCTTAAACACATTTATACTTTCACGTGTTTCTTTTTCTTATTTAGGTCGTTAAAAAATTATCAGTTGAAAGATCATTATAAAAAATTTCTGTGTGCGGTTACCGAAACTTAAAAGTCATTCTAACTTACAATCTTTATCTCATCTCGGCGTTCATAAATTTAAAAGGTAATGTAGATATTGTCTGTTGTGTGCTGAAACTTTAAAGGGATTCCATTTCATATGAAATTCTATATCGGTATCTAATGTCTACTTCCGTGTTCTACGTATGAATCGTATATTACTTTTTAAGCAGAGTGATTGGTGAAGATTATACTATTCGTTTTCTTCTGCGTAAAAGCAAAACGTATCCTATATTTCTTGAAAGTATAGGATATGTTTTCGTGATGAAATGTTTACTTTTTGAATTCTAATCTTTCACATTCTACTATATAAGACCAATAAATTAAACTATAAAATATAAGAGGATATTAAACACTAAGAGTATAAAAGAAAGAATAATTTATTCGCAATACTTCCTGTTTCAGTTCTGTGTTATGAATTTATAATGTTTGTTCTTTAATGTCTTAGGAATGGACCGGGACTGTGCAAAGGCACCCAGAAAGTTTTCCATATGTTCGCCAAGTCACCTAACGTGGTCGCAAAGTCGCCAAATTTGTGTCACTAAAGATTATTGTGTGTACCTCTTAATTATTGGAGACAATGATGCTTTTCTATTGTTGGAACGCATCAAAGACAAATTAACAGAACTACATAATACATTTAAATAACAGTTTTACAATTTGAGCAATGAGTATGAACAATTGTATAATTTGTCCAATAAGGGTTGGTCCACCTTTAGGTGGACAGGGGTATCCCTCGTAGTTATAATAAAATAAAAATGACTGAGAAAAATCCCCAAATATATGAAATTATGTGTTTCATTAAAATATCTTCAATTTTGCTATGCCTGAAGAATAAATAAAAACATAAAATATTAGAAATATAGTTGTAATATATTCATAAAATGTAAATTAATTCACCAAAATTTAAATTCCATTTCTTTTTTTCAAAAGAATGTTAGAAATATTTCAATTTATCATATGGCTTTTTAAAAGTATCTTGTAAGAATAATTTTCTCATTCTCATAAAGACAACACTTAAGATTAACTGTTCTTACTCTTAAATGGCCTTGTGACGGGATCACGCGTCTTTTATTTAACATAACCTCTGGGTTCTTTGACGGCCAAGATTAATGGCAACTCTTTTCCAACCAAAATCCAAGAAGCGAAATGCGAATAAGAAATGCAAATAAGATAGCTTTTAAAAGAACAGAAGTTTCAGTAAGCAGAATGGCAATTTAGGGAAAGTTATGTTTGGAAGAGATACGAACGTGAATTGACAGCCTATCGTAAAGTTACTGGGATACCCAGCCATTGCTACAAGGTGCATACCATTGCACGCACGCCCAGACGTTTCCATACAGGGATTGAATCTTAGTTTGGATTAAGGTAGGACTGATTATTTGATATTAGAATTTGTAATATTATCAGAAGTGAGAGTAGGCGGATAATATAATTATTTAGATAAAGTGGTCTAAGTTACGCGATCCGGTTTAACTATTTCTGTGTGTTCATTCATTCTAGATTCTCATTTATATAAATTTATCTAAATTGTTAGACGTTTAAGTTATATTCTTAATAAAGTCATATTAAGAATTTAAAATGTATGTTCATTTTGAGAATCCCACACCTCTAGCTCACGCTGACAATCAAGGATATGGTCACCAAAGGGGGGCCATATCACAGCCTTTTGATTATTTTAGTTTCCATATTACAAAATAAATGGCGCCGAAAGTTTGGTGCATTTGCGCTGTCTTGGTCCACACATTAAGTTTTCCTGCTGCTTACTTCTACCCTACACACAAAGTTTCAACAACTGAATCCAATGTACCTCGTAGTCTATGATCAGGTGACGCAGTCGACACCTGAACTGGAACCCCTCTCTACATCGAAACCGTGCCAATATAGGGATTTTGAGCCCTGACAGATTAAACGTGCATAAGTCTTGCTGCCCGGAGATCTGTGTTAATCTTTAAACAACGTTTGATTTTTTTTAATATTTAATACCAAGAACTAAACTGTTTTTATTGTAATTAAGATCTCTAATTATATCTTATTAAGATGATATCAAATGATAGTTTTTAAAATGAATAGAAAATATCTAAGCAACACCCATCTTTTCAATTTTATAGCATATCAACAAATAACGAGATAGGCTATTATGATTCTATCCATCAAATTGGTTCAATGAAATTACTCAACAGGCTTTCATAGTTCTGAAGTTGTGTTTGAATTTTCAGACAGTAACATAAATGAAGACTCAGAAGATGAACTTGGTCAAAATGTTTAAGTAATATTAACACAGTGTGTGTGAAAGAAAGACAGAGAAAAAGAGAATTTGGGCTGTTTGAAATAAAGTTTATTTTGATCGGCATATTCGGTTGTTAAAATTTATTTTTTGTTTGTTTGTTTATCATCAGAGAAAAAATATATAATATAGAACTGTAAGTTACAACTGAAACTTCAACGAATAATAAATACTAACTTATATTATGTTGGAATGTTTTTTTTCTGCCGTTTTCTTCAAAGTTCGTAATAATTTTAATGAGATTGGAATATTCCTTAATGCGTTCTATTGACAGGTACTACGGATGCTTAAAAATTACTGAAATCGATGTTTAAAGTAACATTTTTACAGTAGGAACGAACAAAATAAAGTACTTTAAAGGCGTATCGAAGTGAAATTTCTTATATTAGAGTTTTATGAGGAAAGAGCTGAAAGTGAAGCTTTACTAGGCCAGAAATATCTTAATATGACCTTCAAATAAATAAGGTTTCTCTAACCCTGTTTTACTGATAGAAAATATTATATCGTCAGGAAGTTTAATATTCAAAATTGTAGAGTCTTGGACGTTGAAGATTAAACTAAATGCGATAATTTCAGGGTTGGATTCAATGAAGTCTTCTTTAGCGTAAAAATTATTTATTAATTTAAGTTAGGTTTCACAAAAGACAACACATGCCATTAACAAAGTGAATGGGCAAAGAACATTAACGGTTTTTCATAGCGACCACATTCTCACCTCACCTGACCTCTACAGAAGATATGTGGTCGGTAGAGGGCGTTCCTGCTCTTTGGAAGTCAGTTACAGTTATTATGTCAAGACGGAATGCAAAACTGAATAATGGATGGCTCTGATAGTGTCACGAAAAAAAAAATAGACAAATTATTCTTAAACATTAATTTTAATCATATCGCATTTCAGACATTTGTTTACTTTATTTTCAGGGCAATGGATTTTTAACAGGATATATCTCAGAGAAACTTTAAATATGGAAATATTTTCATTTAAAAATAAATAGCTAAACAGAATTATAAGAAAGAAATGAAAACACTTTAAGCATTGAAACGAAAAAATTAAGCTATTATTGAAGAATATTAACAATATTGCGAAGAAAAAAAATATTCACCTATTTTTTCCTCAAGAAATTAGTTGTTACTTAATATATTACCAACTCACACGATGTAAATCAAAAACTCTGTTCGGTGGTGTTATCTGGGTGATTCTAAAAACTAAATTAAGTCATGCATCTTCATCTTTAGCAATCTGTATATTTTCTACATCAGCGGTTCTTAAACTGTGGTCCGTGAACCCCCGGGGGTCCACCAAGTTTTTCTAGGGGTTCCACGAAGGTTTTTCATTTAATGTTAAGAATTCCCTTTTTTATTGACTCTGAAAGACCTCGAGAAAAAATTGAAAGATTTATCATCCAAGACTAGATCACAAAATTGGCTCCAATATAAATATTTGTTAGTATATGTATTTCCATGAAGAATACTAATTCAATTTTTTTTATTATTTGCGACTACATACCCAGTAATAAAAGGTAATATTTTCAAAAAATATGTAGTAGAAACACATGTGCAAAGAGTAAGAACTGAATTCACGAAGCACACCAATACAATAACGATACGAAAAGTTTAACCCTTAACTTCGCAATTTTTTAAATTTCTATGAAAAAATTATATCAGCACCTCAAGTAATAATAAAAGGGAAAAATATGAAAAAAAATTAAACAGTTTTAAATTGAATTTCAGTCATTTTTTTGTTTGTTGCAGAAGTGCAACACACATTGTGCAGTAGTGCTGTAAATTACATTTTTTTACATGAGGATTTTATTATCCATCATAAAATGTTTAAATTTATTACCTGATAATTTATTTCGTCAATAAACAAGAGGAAGCATAAAATATAACGGATTCTTTTTATAGCAAAAACACAGTTCTTGAGGTATCAGAGATTTTTATAATTGTTGTAGTTTCTGGAAAAAATGTACTTCCATCTAGTGACAAAATTAGCATGTATTTCGTTGCAGTAATCTTTTTTTCTCAGATAAGTGTTTTGTAGGTAATTAAAAAAATATTGAGTCTGTTAAATTAAAATAAATCATATGTTGCAGAAATGCAACAGTGCGAAGTTAAGGGTTAAGAACCCCTGTTCTAGAGTAAGCTTATTTATTTGAATGGTAGTTATATCTGTGAAACTGTGAATTATAAATCGAGATTTTGAAAATGTATTTTTTATATTTTTTAAATCCCAGATTTATATTAAATTTATTATTTTGACACTTAATTTTTTTTATTTATCATTTCTTAACTCGAATGAAGTTAAATTTTAATAAATGTGAATCTCTTTAGGAACAGATTAAATGTAGGACAAATCACAAAATTAAACTTATACAATACTGTCATATAATGACTGATTTCCTGTTTTTCATTAAAACTATTAGAGCTTGATTTAAATGTAATAAAAGGAAATATTTAAAATTATTTTATAACTGATTATATTTAAAGACCTTCTCATTATATGTAATCTATTATATATTAAATGATCGATCCAGTCAGCTAACCGTCATGGATCGTTAGATAATTAAAACAATCAACTATTTAACTAGTATTAGTACACAAAATTTTTAGAATTAAATTGATTGTTCACATTATTGTTTACAGTATGGTGACATGAGCTGAAAACAACCATTATGTTATGAACTGCTCACTGGAGCAAGATACTTCAAAACAGATTTCAAGTATTTAAAAAAATGCATGGCATCATTCACTGTGATTCTTAATGAAATAACAACACATACATAATTTACACACATTTATTTCGCAGTTAGAGTCTTTGCTATCATTTTATGGCTGTGTTTTTTTGTGTTTGTTTGAATGTCACACATGACAAATGCATTGTGCAATTCTGGAGAATAATTATATACGACAAAGACGTTGACAAGATCGACGTCTGAGTTGACACACCAAGCTTCCGCTGAGTCACTACAAACTTTTCCTCTTAATGCAAATACGAGGATTAATTAATCACAAAAGTTTTGAAAATATGTCAATACTTTTTACGTAAAAGCTTCACAAAGATTTAATGCATTGTTACTTTAATTGCTAATTTTCTGATTACTGAGTATCGATTCTCTCAAAACAGGGAAATTAATTCAGTCCAATAATCACAATATTTAATGAGAGAAATATTTAATATTTCATACAACAAGATAATTAAGTATTTTTATTAATGTAATTTATTGAAAATCCTACAAAATCTAGTTTTTACTCGATTGTTGTGAGCTGGTTTTATATAATTACGGACCATTTTATATGTTTAATGATGCATGTGTCTTTAACTGTTTCTGTAACTAATATCCTCAAAGCCAATATTTATTTTATTGATGTAACGAAAAGATTAATTTTGGATTTGCTTACACGGCAAAGCAACTTATTGACACAATGTTTTCCACAACATTGGTAGCTTGTAAAAGCCCAAGAAAAGCTGTTCATCATTCTGTGAAAGAAGATGTTGAGGCTAAGAGAAAAAAAGCAGCTAAACTTATACCAATAAACACAGACGAATTGATATCAATGGAAACTAGAGACATGCTGGACGTTCTTTTACCACCAAGAATAGCCGAAAGAGGTGGTCACTATTGGTATCAGTGTGTCAGTCGAGCTCCAGCAACGCCTACCGACCTGCTGCATCTCCAGGAAAAATTAGATGAAGAACTTCTTCGACAAGGAGCCCGCGAAATCGGTATTTGTCCTATCAGAAGTGATTTGTATGAGCAATGTTTTGAAGAGTTGATTCGTCAAGAAATAGTCTTTTGTCCAGAGAGAGGAAGACTATTGAGGATGATTCACTTGGAATCAAAATTATCACTGTCTTCAGCAATTAATGGCTACGAAAGTGCCCTAGGCTATGGAATTCAGAAGAAACTGACAGCCTCAAAGCAAGTGGCTCACTTATCAGCGGAAGTGACAAAGCTTCTGTCAAGGTTGTCTGAGCTGGAGAGTATTCAACAAGACCTAGAACGAAAAATGCCTAAGGTGAAAGAAGAAGGCGAGGCTCGACAAGCGGAGAAAGAAAGACTTTTTGACGAAGAGGAAAAGAATATGAAGAGGGAGAATCAATTATTGTTAAAACAAATGATGGAGTGTGTTGAAATAAGCATAGAAATTGAAGACTGATGCTAAAAAAGGATAATATAAACTGGTAAAGATAAATAAATGCCTTTTTATAATAGTTTGATTTCCTTAAGCCAACATAAGACAGGTCTTTCGAAGGTAATTTGGAGGAGACAGGAAACTGCTTCTCGCACAGACCATGCATTACACGCTGAAGTTTTTTTTTTTTTTTTTTTTAAAAAAACACTTTTTAATGTTTCGATTTATTTTGATTTCAAAGGAATTTGCTTAGAATGATAAATTTCTAAGTCTCACACACATAACGGGTCTTTCATTGTCGTCTTTTCGAAATTTAAAATTTACTTAGAGTTTTAAATTTTGTTGTATGTCGGAAGATAATTTAGAAATTTTAAGAACAATTTGGCTACTAAATTAGATATTTTCATAATATAGAGCCAAGGCAGTTATAATAAGGAAATATCAGCATTTTACCTATACCCTAACTAAATCAACGTGCATAGTAACAGTTGTTAAATAAATAATTAAAACGGTTAAAGTTAGCTGTCAGGTCTACACTAAGTTTGGTCATACGATAAGTAACATTTGATAAATTTTGATAGTTTGATGATCATTTAACTGCACTTGAGAAAGTAATTTTGCAAGTATTATCGGAACCTATTAGCGACATTATATGAAACGAAGCATATGGTTGCCAACTCAGAGCGTGCGACACATATAAAATCGGGTTGCCAACTTGGCGAGTTGTTAATAAAGTTGGCGACTGTTGCGATAATACGTAAGTACTGTAATTTTTTACCTTTTATTCTTATGCACAAAATAAAAATAATTACGCACTTTAAACACAAAAAAGGCGTTAGAAATTTACGGGGGCGCGTTATACGCCCGGGTATAAAAATGAGAGCTTTAAAAATAGAAAAAGAGATAAGTTATTACAGTTACAGTTAATATCTTTATTAGGGATTTAGAGCAACAAAGGCTATTATCCCAAGAGATAAGTTTAAAGAAGTTACACTTCTGTTTATTTAAAATAAATCGCATACTTTATGAGATTAAGGAGTTGTAGCTCTAGAAGTATGCTATTTTATCAAAAGCCTAGGATAATACTTCGAATAAATAACCTTCAAAACATAAGAGTATTGCATGCCTACATTTCAAGTTTCTTCGTAAAAAAGGGGGTGCCCTTTATACAGCGAATATATCTAAAAACTAAAAAATGTAGCTTTAAAGTATAAGTACGTGCTATACGCCAGATTTTACGGTAAGTAGCATTTTTTATACTTATCTTTTATATGAATCATGGTTTGACAGCTACGATACTTACGTATTAACGTCCCCGCAGCCAAATTTTTGCCAAACGAATCGCGCCATTTTTCACTCAAATATCGGACTGATCATTTTTTTTTTCAAATAAAATAAATGACTAAGAATCTTTTTGTTGTTGTTAACTTTTGTTATGATATCATTGTGCGATTCGCGCCGCTGCTTTTCCGAGTAATCGCCAACAGGAACATTGGTGATGCTACTCAATAAGACACATTCAGTACGAACACAATGATGAAACAGAATGTGGCGTATTTAGAATGCGTTGTTTGATTTCTCGGTCCCTATAACTGATTATTCAATTTTTAATTAGAAAGCATCAATTAATAGTTTGCTTTTGCACTAAGTGTTTTTCTGCTCAGGCCTCCCCTGGCCACATTTTATCTTGTTTGGGGCTTACCAGGCAGGACTTGGTTCAAGATCCCCTATTGGTTTTGGACTTCTTCAGGGTGAATGGACTCATGGACCTGATCTAGCTCTGCTGATCTCGGGGATGAGAAACAACAACAACAACAATAATTTGCTGGCACTTTACTATCATTATTAGCGAACGCATTGACTGATTCTGCGGTTTCTTGTTTAGCTTATCTTTATTTTATGACCAAGTGAGATAGAACAGTGAAAATATCGCTGTACAAATTTCCGTCGACCAATTACGCAAAATCAAAAAACATCGCCAATTCAAAAAAATTCGCCAAATTCTGTCATCGTTATTCTTACTGTGCTCAAACATGTGCAGCATGGTTTTCCACTCTAGGCTGTATATCGTGGCATTTGGCGGCGTCTTTTGATTTGACGAAATTAGTCTACGGTATAATACGCAAGTGCCAATATTGCTTTGTATGAAAATAAGGCGAAACAATAACATTTATTTATCATACAATTATCTTAAGAACATTGGGTACCAACACTGAGTAGAGGAAAAGTGTTACGAGAATCCTGTTTCTTCTTTCTTGAATTTGTGTCTTCAAAGCGTGTAAAAAATTACAACTAATTTCAGCTTACAAATCTTTCAATTAACATGCAACAACATAATCAAGTAGGTCTTCTATCGTTAATAAAATCCGGTCGTGTCTTCTAAGTTTCAGCTGTTAATCTTATGTCCTAAAAATTTAAGAAGCTCTGTAAGTTTTGCAATATTTTTCTTCGTCTTCGTTCCACATGTGAGAAGAAATTAAGATCTCATTCAGTTATTCTAACACATTCTCTTAAGTGCAGAAATCTTTCTAACATAGTCTTTTAACTATTTCATCTCGTTTGACAGTCAAAAACTAGATTTAATTCTTTTCAAAAATTTTCTGTTTCACATAATTGTGAAAAATGCTATTTTTCTGACGAAGGATTTTATAAAATACTTGCAAACTTTTCCCATTCTAGAAATAAGTTGTATCTTTTCATAAATATCAAACAAAACAGGAATAAATAATTTATAATCATCCATGTCGGCATGCTCTAACTCCTAATAGTTATCCGAAGACTCATTAGTTTCAGTCCTCTCTTGTAGCATTTACATCTGCGTTTCAATTAGATTTTATATAATATCTCAGTAACTGCTGCGTGTATAGCATATGAATAGCACAATTGATTAATTAGTGGGGATATTTGTCTGTATCTTTTTATAACAGTAGCACTATCGTTGGTTGATGCAACTAAATCAGTTGCTATATCCAAATGAAAGCTCAATAATTACTTTTAATGTACCACATGAACTTGCTAACAGAGCTAATCCTAAATTAATTTTTTTCAATACGGTGTATGTTGATATGCAAATATTTACGCATTTCTCTTACTAATCTATTCTTATAGAATAACTGGATTTTTCTCCTCATAATTGTTCATGAAATCTAACTCTTTCATACAGGGTGGGATCAATAAAACTGTCTCAGAGAGAACATAGTTCCAGGTTACAAAGAAACACGGCAAAGGAAAGGATTTCAAAATATTCCATAAATGTTTACTTTTTCTCTTTAACACATAAAGGAATACCTCATTTAGCAATATGGCATAGGAGATAAATGTGAAATATATTTGATATCAGAAAAAATGGATCAACTTGGACAAAGATGAGGAATATGATAACATACATATATTGCTCTCCATAGGATAGCAAAGCCAGATTGGCCAGATTGTAATATTAATGTTTAAGTACTCTTTTATATCTGAAAAAAATATTCCGAATTCGTGTCCTATTCTTTAACATTACGCTAAGATATCCTTTATACCTTTTTTTCCGATGTGTATTATACTGCAGCATCCATTTTATAATTTTTAATCTCGGTTGCTCATGTGTCTTTCATTGTGTGATTTTCCTACTGTCTATGTGTTTTTCGAATGTGATTGATGGATGTTTTCTCTTGTTTGTAGAGAATTAGACTATATATATATATATATATATATATATATATATATATAAACATCATGTAACAAGGAGCAGTCATAATTATTTTATAGTAAATATATTATTTTGAGAACTTAATTTTAATTAAATAATAATGTGTATATTGTAATGATAAATTCACTAAAAATATTTAAAACAAAGAATATTTTGAAACGCAAGATTGTAACATATTATAAATTTTGGTGATGTAAAACCATTATTTACTCTCATACTAGAGGAGCATTTTTTTTCTATAGTATACATATCAAGCATAGATCCGTTACTTTTCTACAATTGACGAGAAAATACTTGACTAGGTACTTTTATCGAGCTTTTTATAGGGCTTACCTTACTATTAAGTTTTATAGATTTCCTTGTGTGTCATGCATTCATTTTTTTTTTTAAACAAAGAAAAAGGTAGAATAAATATTGCAAACCTTGATTTCTTTACAATTTTATTAGAAATATATGATACCGTTAAAGTGTGAAATCCGTTATTTCATAGAATAACTAGGTATTTCATGAAATAACTAGACACAAGTCAGTTAAAGTGTATAAAATTATTGAATTCTACGATTTAACTAGGTATTCTATAGAATAACAGTTACTTGTGATCTATAAAGTATGAAATAGGCACCCGGAAGTTCTTCGAACGGTTCTAGCTACTTTTAGTCGGTTTTGAACCCCTTATACCTGCTTAGCAATTGAAACAAGAGATGGCCGAATAAAACAATTGTACTCTAGATCTCAGTTCAGTATATGTGAGCGAGAATTTATTTCCATCGAAAAAGTTCCGAATATTGACACAATGCTTCGATCTGTTGCAGCAGCTCAAAGTTGAGGCACTGGACAAAGATTTAAAAAGCAATCCTTTAAAAAAATATGCAATAGTAAAAAATGCGTCATCACAACAACCCTTGCTCTAATAAATAACGAAAAGAGAAATAAGAGTATTTCATTAAAATGAAAATAATATTCCCTTACATTTTTGTATGAAAACTTTTGTGTATTTTTTCAATTCCTACTATTAGCTCGCACTGTCTCTATATATTTATTTATTTATATATTTGTATATTTATTTATTTTTATCTTGGTGGAATTTTCAATTGCTAATAAAATACATTTTAAAGCGCTGAATTGAACTGAAATTTTATATACAGGATCATTTTGGATGACAATACAATAATTTAATTATAATTAATAAAAATTAATGGATTAAAACTAATTATTTAAAGAATTACAAATACAGCCACGTTGGCGACTTAGCGACCCTTTTAGCGACTTGTGTCAAAACTTGAAAAGGTTTTTTTCTCGTGTGTTAAAGCATTCAGTTGGACTGAAATTAAAAGGACACAATACGATACTTGAATGACAATTAAAAAAACTAATGACCACTTAATGTTGTGATTCTGTCCTATGTATATACATATTTATATTAATTGTAACTATTTAATAAAAAGTAGCTAAACTAAAATTTTTCGTTTTTATCTAAGTAGGGAATTGACTTAAAAACTATTTTTTTATATTACTTGTTTGATAATGTTTTCTAAAAATAACTATTTCTGCAACATTTTTTTCCCTTTTTGTTTTCTTGCTATCACTATGAGCAATAATAAATCACATATCATCTGCTTTTCCATATTATTTATCAATTAATCATTTTCAATAGAGATAAAATGTGTATTTTTCAAGAGATTTTAGCTATTTATGATCCATTAATTTGTAAAAAAAACTTTGAAATTGTTTATTTTTCACTTAAACGGCCTATCATTAGTTATTTCATGGAATAACTAGGTGAAGTATGAAATTTTTCATCTATGATATACTTTAATTGACTTGTCATTTCATGAAATACCTATATAGTTATTCTATAAAATAACTGAATTACACCCTTCAATAGTAACATACGTATGAACATCTCGAAAGACAGAAATCAAAGAAATTAATAATAAACAAAACGAAACAAGTTTAGAACTCAAAGTTGATGAAAACAAACAAATAGTAATAAAATTATAAAAACTCTATTCTTGTCCGAAGCAAAAAAAGCAACGGCATGTTCCAGTATGTGAAAATTATTCATTTTAAACCTGGCGTAACGGTCATAGTACTGACACACCCGACACTTTTTTTACTTCTTAATATGCTCTAGCAATCATGTTATCGAATAACAATATAAAGTAAAACAAATCATGCATAATCATGAAAAATAAATCATTTAAAATATCGTTTTATTGTCACACCCAAATCAGCCACCGAGTATGATCACAAGCACCGACGACAAGTAGTGGAATGAAGTTTGTTCCATAAATAAAGTCTCATAAGACACTCCGCGCAACCAAATTATAACAGAACAGCATAAACCAAATAGAACTCCATCAACAAAATTTACTGCGCGACACTCATGTCCAGTTTCATTATACACCTAATTCATTATTTTGTCCTCATTATAAATTACGTTCTCGCTTCCTCATCATTATTTACGCCATTAATTAGTCTGGGATATGTCATCTATTTAGTAGGTCCTCATTCATCAATTAAAACTTTCTCATTCGATATACAGACCTACTGGTACTATTTTTCTTAACATTTTTGTCCCACCCCATAAATTAATACAGAGTTTGCGGGTCAATTCTGTCTTTGTGCAAGATAAACAAATTATAGTTGTCTCAATTTCGTTAGCGATTTATATAAATTGTATCATAAATATAGAATTAAGTATGATGTTGTTTAAGTTTGGCTCAAACAGAGATTGTCTTGTAGTGAGTGTTAAAAGCTAAATAACCGAAATGTTAATTTATTTGAAGCATCTATTAATTAGAAGACAGAAAGAAGGACTTGACGAAAAAATTTTAATAAGACTAAGCGTTGTTATCTAAAAACTAGTTCTCTTCCTGTAGAATTTACCTTAACGAAATGCTTACAATGCAGTTTTAGTCTCGACGTAATTTATCGCTAAGTAAATTTAATGCTGTGGTGAGCATTTTTCCGACAGAATTGCGTTTTTAGTTTTGACAATATTAGCTGCACCCTAGCGGATTTTTTCATAATTTACTCCGCTCTTAACTGAATTTTTCCTCAAACTATTATTAGCATTTCTTTTTTAATCACTTGTGGCACTTTTTCTGACCAGGATTGTTCTGTCTCTCTGTCTCTGTCGTATTAGTTTATGCCGTGTTTCTCACTTAACTGTCGAGGCATTAAAAGACATTGGACAGATACATTTTACATTCCCTATATTAGCGTGAATAAGCTGAGAATTTTTGTAGCTTTTTATTCAAGTTAAAGTAAGGGGGTCGTTTTTTGTATACGGATCCGTTAATCTCGGGAAAAATGTAGTTCATAACGGAACATTTTTTCCCCTCAAAATTTTTCGCCGGCAAGCAATTTTGATCTTGTAGTTTTTGGCATGCTTTGAGTGAAACTTTTATTCTAAAAGCGAAAAAAATTCTTAAATCCTTCAAAAGATGTATCAAAATTCAAGTTTGTAAATAATTCTCAAAATTTTTATTCTCTCATTGGGATTTCTGAATGTATACTACCATCATGTGGCGAGTTTTCCTCCAGGGCGTACAAACATAGGTCGACGATCAAAATTGCCGTAAACAAATTTCTCTTCTCACTCACTTTTCACACACACACATATATATGGCATAGGAAGTAAGACTAGCACTGATAGTGTATAAAATAACACAAATGAATGGAAAAAAAATGTGTTAGTTTCAGATGTTCCCTGTGTTATAACGTCATACTTCACAGCAATTTGACTGGAAAATATTCCATTTGTTTTACCCCTTTAGCAACATTTTCACCTTCATAGCCCCATATTTAAAAATTCCAAGCATTCATTCCCCCAGTTTATATTCAGGAAATATACGGTATTTTAAAGGCTTGATATTTTTCGATCCTAAAGAAGTACATTAGAGGAGTTTCTTAACTGTATATTACACTCTCTTCCTGACCTATAAATAGTAAATTGCAAATTCAAGGGCTGAAATAATACATATGATGGTAGAATGTACTATAAAAATTTTAAGTCATTATTTACTTGACAGATGTTGAAAAAAGAACACACGCACGCCCCAAAACACATATACATAAATACTATGGGGTGTTGCCGAATTCGACCGACAAAATTAGATGGGGTGATTGTTGGCAGCATGGGGCGACAAATCACTATAGATCATGGGGTCTCAAACCATGTTTAGTCGGTGAAAACTGCTATATAATAGTAGCCACGGGTGGACGATGAGCAGGACGAGGGGAGTGGCCAAGCGAATACGGGGACGGAGCACCATGGTTATGGTGAAGAAACCCGCTCGTATGCAAATTTCCCACTTATCTGGGGAGAATAAAAGTTGCAAGCAAGTTGTCACTGGTGGGCGTTGCATAAAACGCCTCTGTTAAACAACATTTGTTAACAATGTCGGATTACACGAACGTGGAATATATGGATATGCTCTCATGCACGGTTGAGCCGATTGCTATGGATGTCAAGCACAGAGAAAGTGGTCACATTTTCCGAGGGATCGATGTCCCCATCATACCTCAATCCCCGGAATTTCTTCTTATAAGGACACTTGAAATGGCTTGTATATGAGACGCCAGTGGCTACTGTGGAGGATCTCACGGCACGGATAATCGTTGCTTCAACTGATATCACCAACACACCGAATTTGTTTGAATGCGTCCAAAAATCCTTTGTCCATCGGTGTCAGCTGTCTGTCCTATGACCAACGCAGCCGCAACTTCTAACAACTTCTGCGATAATCAGTTGCCGTTGCATTTTTGACGTCGAGCTGTGATGCATTGTTCGTATTGAAAGCATGCTTTACGTCTACTATATATATTTCTTATCTTTTACTGCCCCTTTTCATTCTACTCGACCTCACACCCTTCATAACTGTTTTTGCGAACTACTTCTGTGGCGATGGTATCTATATAAGCCAGTAACAACCTCCGTACTAAGATGATCATTTTAGTATAGTGGATATGTTATGTGCTTAAGAATCTGTAGATACCAGGTACTAACCTTCATTGGAGAATCTGGCTGAACTTTGAAACAACGCAACCTTCATGGAGCAGACGTGGCGCCTTCTATCCCCCTTAAGAGCAACCAAAAGCCCTCAAACCAGCATAACGGAGCACAGCAAAGCCGTCAAATCCATATGACGCAACACTCAAGTCGTCAAATACAAAAAAAAAAAAATGATGCAAAACTCAAGCCTACAATCACAAAGGATGGAACAACAACAACTCACACGCTCGTCATAACTATGGTATCGTTCGTTCGCCTATTCACCGACTCATTGGCAGGGGAATGTGTGGTGGCGGTATCTATATAAGCCAGTAACAACTTCCGTACTAAGAAGATCATTTTAGTATAGTGAATATGTTATGTGCTTACGAATCCGAAGGTGTCAGTTTCTAACCTTCACTCCGACTAAACGTGGTTTGTGACCCCATATTCTATGGTGATTTGTCATCCTCATGCTGCGTACTATCAGCTCTCTAAATTTGTCAGTCGAATTCGGCAACACCCTTTATACAGCCAAAATTCATGTTTGGAGAGAAATAAATTTAAATTTATTGGTATTATTTGTGAATTGATTTGGAAGAATCCTATAATTTCATACTTTCTTTCATTCAAATTATTATAATATATTGTTTGAAGGGAAAAACTCGAAAAAATGTCTTCGTGTTATTTAATACAATAAACTATTTTAAAAAAATTGCTTTTTTATTTGTAGGTTGTTGCGGTGGTATCTATAGAAGCCAGTAACAGCCTCCGGACTGAAATGATCATTTTGGGTCCAGTGGTATGTTACGTTCTTACGAAACCGAAGGTCAAAAATTCTATCCTTCTCGTTAGTGACCTTAACACTGGACTAAGAAAAACGCAACCTTCGCGCAGCTGTCGTGGCGCCATCTACCCGCCGCAAGAGCAACCAAAAGCCTTCTGACTCACTTGATGCAACAACAACAACTCACACGCTCGCCATAACTATGGTATCGTTCGTTCGCCTATCCATCGACTCACTGGTAGGGAAGTGTGTATCGGAGGTATCGCCAGTAACAGCCTCTGGACTGAAGAGATCATTTTGATCCAGCGGTGTGTTAATTGCTTACGGAACCGAAGGTCGCAAGTTCTATCCTCATCAAGGTCCAATATTGTTTGTTTTGTTTTCTTCACTATATTTCATAAATACGCATGTAGGGACTTGAAGAATTTTACTTCAATCCCATTGTAAAGTCTCTCGCGTTCTTGTTCTAACATAACTCCTAAGTTCTTTGACGGCCACGATTAATGGCAAAACTTTTCCAACCCAATACCAAGAAGAGAAACAGGGCGAAAATGCAAATAAGATATACTTTAAAAGGATAGAGGGTTTAGTGAGATAGGACGGCAATCTTAGAGATAACTTAGTGCGTAACAGATCGGAATAAGTGTTAGACGACCTAATCACAAGGAAGAAGGATACGCTCATCTTCGATAATATTGTTAATTATAAGAAGGATTAATAGTGCCTGAATATACTTATTTACAAGTAGCAGAATAGGAGTGTCTTCAACCAAGGAAGGAGGGTTACTCTATAAAAGGTAATATTTTGTATAGGAAGTTAGATTAGGCAGATAATTAAATATAATTAAGATAAGTTATCTAGTTGTGCGATATGACTTAAATATTCAGTTTAATTTGTGGCTTATTCTCACTTAAAGGAAGTTGTTCTTTAGAATTAAGTAAATGAAGTTATTCTTAGTAAAAGTTGTGTTAAGAATTACAAAATGTCTCATCTTTTAGATAATCTCACACCTCTAGCTTACGCGGATCCAACAAGACATAGCTATCGCAGGATGGCTATGTCACACCATTCATTGCAGCGGATTTTTATTCTCCTTTTTGTTTTACAAGGATTTTTTTCTTTCCTTTTTTTTGTTTGATTTCGAGACATAACTTAATGCTATTCATTTTGTTTTTTAAGCAGCCCATGTTCGAAATGTATGAAGATATTATTCATTACTTCTCTTTATGAGCAAGATTAATTAAAATTATCCCTTTTTAAAGGCAAACTAATTTAGACCTGTCATTACTATTTATTCCCTTCAGATTTCCAAATTTATTTTTTCAACCTATTCTCTAAAGCAGCCTCCCTTTTATTTGTTTAAATTGGGTGGCAAGGATTAAGAGTATTTTATTTAAATTTCCCATAGACCCGCCTCTTTGCAAATGAACATTTCAATTTGCATATTATTCTAACTGCTTAGATGAAGGCGAACAATAAGGGTAAGGGCATGGTCCACCCTTTCTGATCAAGGTATTGTGTTTTGTGCGACGATTTACTATCAGAAGTTTGGCAGCCCTGTAGTTGCCTGTGTCAAAGCATTCATTTTCCCGCCAGAAATAATGATTACAATTCTCCGGTATTTCCGGGAAGCGTATTGCTAATGGGGGAGGGAAAGACCACATGCAGGCATACTTCGAAAAGAGGAACTTATAAAACTACAATTTCAGTTCGAACATACACCTCTAGAGAATGACGGAAAATAAAATGATTTATTCTTAAAGCATCAAATGATGAAACGCATTACTTATTGATTAATGGCCGTACGCTTTAGTTTGAATAAAATAAAAGAAAGAAAAAAAGAGCAAAACTATGATAGTGATATTCAACATATTTAGATCTAAACCTTGATAAATAATTGAAAAAAGTTATTTTTATTTTTGCTCAGTTATCTATTACCTAGCCATTAACCACCCACTTCCTTGGGTATTTCATGATTCTGAATGACTATACTCGTATATGGAATTTTTTTAAAGTTATTGACAATTAAGGTATCCGACTTCGTTCGGAACTATGATTTTCAAAAAGAGCATAAATGGATAATTTTTATTATATTTAGTGTCACTTAGATTAGAATACATGCATAAAATTGTTTTAAGGACATTTTGACAAAAAAAATTATTTAAATACAATATTTTGGCAAAAAAAAATGAACTTAGAATAAGCTTTTTTCAAAATGTTCTCCTTTTGTAAGAAGTGCTTCTAAAATAGTAATATTTTGTGTGTGTGTGTGTGCTTACATAAAGTAAAGACTTCTCAAGAGTTTTAGTTATTTTTTTTTTTTTTGAAAAATTCACATTATTTTCAGAGTTACAACCAATTGAAATAATTATCGGCGTTTTTTTCTTAAAATTTATCCCTTCTGTTGTCGTAAAACATGGATAAACCCACCTCTAAGTCATATATTTCAAAAATTCTAGTTGAGCCACTGTACAGAGGTCTGAGCTACACACAGGCAAAATACTATTATGATAGAAGCATTTTTCACAAAATGAGAATATTTGGAAAATGGGTCATCCTAAGTTCCTTTTTTGTCAAAACATTGTACTTAAATAATTTTTTATTGTAATAATATTCTTAAAACAATTTAAAAAACATTTTCTAATCTAAGTGACACTAAATATCATAAATATTATCCATTTATACGCCTTTGTAAAATCACGGTTCCGAACGTAGTCGGATACCTTAAATGATTAGAATACGGCTTCGATTGTCTTGAAACACTTCCTTATAGCCCTCACCTCTTGATTTAAAAAGGTCAGGACTTGAAATTCCGAAACGGAAGTATATTTGACTTTTACTCTTCTGTAACCCTCCTTGGAATCAATTTCTGCAAACTCCATTTTTAGCGGATAACTAAAGAGACAAACTTGCCTAATTTGAGAGAGAGAGAGAGAAAGTCTGGTGATTTAATAATTATCATCTTTGGTGCAGAATCTTGGTGCAAAACAGTTTCCTTGATGGTAAAGACGTTTACTGTTTTTCATCAAGTGTTTCAGAACTTTATTCTAATAGTATCTAGCATCAATTTTATCCTTTGGTTCTACAAAAAAATGGTTTTGTTAAGCCTTTAGAGGACATTTCCATCCATACCATAACACCTGACGGTCAACTTGCATTTTGCAAAACAGCTGCGTCTTTTCGACGTTTTTTTGCGATAAATATATGGTATCTTCGTTTTACCAGTAATGAATGACATATGAAACAGTCCTTCATCCGAAGTTATCCATGCTTTGTGTCTACCTTTGCTTAACATTAAATACAGAGACCCAGAACGTTTTCTTCGTTTTTCTACGGTCTTAACAGACATTTGAAGACAGACTGGTTTATTCACTTTTTTGTAGCCAGTTTTCTTTATCCTACGACAAATTGTCGATTGCAATACTTATAGCTTCTTTGCTGAAGTTCTTCGAGGCAGAAGATTTTCTACAACGATAAGTCTTTTTAGTTTCTTTTTTCTTTTCCTTTAAGGAATTCCTTTCATCCCCATATTTTTCCTGAAGCTTTTGATTGCTAGCCAAATTTTATTTCTTTTTGAAGTTTAGAAAGTAATCCATTAGCAAAATGTATTTTCTGATTTTTAAATGCTTTATTTATAACAGATTTGAGCAAACATCCTTTAAAAACATTAAAATTTCATTTCGGGTTTGAAGATCCAATTTTGGAGCAATAATTTACTCCCACTAATAAAAAGTTAGATTGGTAATTTAAGTGTTTCATTTTTAAAATATAACAGGCACTAAATTGATAAAATGTTACCATTCACAGTTATATGCTTTTAAAATTGGTCACACTAATTTTGAATCAACCGGTAGTTTAAAAACAGAAATTTTTTACCCATAACGGCCCTGCAAACCCTTATCCACCTCCTTCGATGTGTATTTCATAATGTTTATGACTATATTTTGTTTTAATAATATTTAAGTCCAAGCATTAAGCTTTAGATTGTATTGAGAAACGTTTTTATAACCTTCAGCTCTTGGTATAAAAGGACAGGACGAATGTTTAAAATGGCAGTTTAATTATCTTTTACGCCCCCGAACCTTTCTCCCCTGGAGCCAATTTACGCAAAGTCCATTTTTAGAGGATCTGTACTTGACAACAGTAACATGTGTGCCGAATTTAAATACTCTCGGGTTAATAGTTTTGAAGATCTTATAGTGATTGTATAAGTCGCTTTTCCCTACATTGAAAGAGCGATGCCAATGAAGACCAAAATATTATTATAGGCTTTTGTTTAAAAATTTCTGATTTTATTTTTTTTATAAAGCGTAATGCCTTTCGTGACATAGTTTTCGAAAAGAAAAAGAGTTAAACACACGTTTAATTTATCAAAGTATTACTCATTACTTTTGTTTTGGCGCGGCTTTATTTATAATTAATCTTTCGTAAAATCAAACCAATTTAGACCACTCATTACTCTTTATTCCCTCCAAAATATTTTAATTGGATTCGAATGAAGCAAATTTATTCTTTGTTTTAAGCGTATTTAGTTTGAATTGCTGGACGTAATTGTTTTAATGAATTAAACTAGTAAACAACAATATCTTCTCAAAATCACTGAATTAAAAAGATTGCCACTGATTTCTGGAAACACACCCCACATTGATTAGTTTCATATTACAATTAACTGTTCGAGAAATTGAAAAAGGCATTATTCTTCAACTGAAATTCACAAAACAATTATTCACATTGCTACACTGTAATGCGATTTTGTAAATTTAAATCAGGAAATGTATTATGAAATGGGAGATTTTTAAAGAGTCGAGTTCTATACAAATTAATTGCTTTTGCAATCAACTTCATTTTGAGTTTATTTGTTAAAGTTATATTTTCACTTAATTTTAGAACTATTTGCTTGGAAACAAAAATAAATTATATATTTTCAACATTCAAACTCATGAATTTTTGGATTTCAAATATTCGTTAGGGTTTAAAGAAAACAATTTAATTCTAAAAATGTTGTTTAATTCTGAAATGTTTTGAATAAATTTAAATTTCAGAAACTAAATATGAAAAACTCCGTGAACAATTCATAAATGTTATTTGTATATAATGCGTTTTTAAATAAGAAAACTTCACTCAAATTATAAACATGCTGTGTTGTATTAATTTTGAAATAAATTTTTTCTTGTTTAAAAGGAATGATTCAAAATCTTTTTACAATGAAAAGATTAAAAAGGGCGATTCTTTTAGGAAAAAATTCTGATTCACAGAGAATTACTAAATAGTATTCAGAAAAAAATGATTCTATAACAAATTAAACATAAAAAAAGTATATAAAACAAATATTGTTTACAGTTTTCTATTTGACTAGCTTATTGACTATTTTCGTTTAATAGTTAATTAAATTAACTCCATTCGAAAATCAGTTATCATTACATGTTATGTTAATACGAAGACTCAATTCCTATTAGATTAATTTGAATCGAGATGGAGTGTTCATCACAGTCGACGCGAATGAATTAAAGGGAGAAATAAATTAAAAAGTAATTTATACTAGACTCTTTCTCGGCAT